>ML796969.1:89643-101574 GCA_009831015.1 Picea engelmannii | reverse complement strand
CTCGCAGGGGTGCGGAAATCCCGTTTACAAAAATTTAAGTGCTGGTGTATAAAACACCCAGTAGAACCATCTCTGTCTCTGACATAGAATAATCTTCATGATAATGAGTTGACCTCTGTGCTAAACAGGCGGTCAACAGTGCCCATACTGCATAATTTGATCCATTTAAAATTACGGGATCAATCCTCAAAGCCATCTTCGATATCTAGACAAAACAATTCTTTTTCAACAAGTTCCAATTGGAAAACCATCGGCCCAAAGTCAATCACACAATAGATCAGACTCAACAAGGTTTGTAGATAATAGGAAAGGTTTGAATCCATTAGCTTTGATACCATGTTGGGGATTGGGTGTAACCTGATACGAAACAAACAAATAGTACTACAAATAATCTAAGAGGAAATAAGATTGTGATGACAGAAAAGGTGGTGTCTAAAGACATTGTTACATCACTTAAGAATAACACATTTTGATATGAACATCACAATGCATATTGGACATCTTCTTCAAGACAACGATATCGCCAATCGCTTGATGATAATGACCCATAGGCTTTGCTATTTAGAGCTTCAAGATCTAACCAAATTCCTTGAAATCGGGAGGATCTTGTCCACATATAATCATCGATTGTTAGAGTTTACTCTGTCAAATCCATACTATCTAGTTAGCTCGACAAGGATTCTCAACCCGATCGTCCATGCATCCAACTTGTAGTCGATTTCTTAGTTGATAAATCCACTTACCAATTATCTTCGACTACTAGTCGATTGTTCGACCGATAAATTTGTCGACTACTCAACTGACTAATGTAGAGATTTGGTTGATCACTCGACCAATTGTTTCTAGATGTAGGTTGGTTGCCTAACCAATTGATTCCGGGAAAAGTGTGACAAACCATCATGACTTGATGTTCTAACAGAGAATTGAAGATGAAATTCCTTTCCCTGTGAGCATGAGTGATTCAAAAGTGAGGAATCGATCCATCCTACAAGCCACTTGATGAGAACCTCCTCTTCAATTATTCCACGTATGTACTCCATTGGAAGTTTCTATGTCTATCAAATGTTGATCATGAATGAAAAAGTTGAAATATTCACTGTATGATTCTAGCTGCCAGGTTCCTCCTCTTTTTTTTGCTAGTGAGGTGATGAGGTTGAAGTCACCCCCTAGTATCCAATGATTGTTTTCTATTGTGTTGGCCAAATTTGTTAGATTATGAAGAAAGGTTAACTTTGATTCTGTCAAGTGGGGTCAATAAACATTTGTAATGATTCATGTTTTTGTAGATTCAATGCATCTTAACTAAGCTCAAAGGCCCCATTTTGTAGAAAAGAAGTCCTCTAGAATGACAGTGTTTATATTCCAAAGGAAGGTTATCCCTCCTACTTCTCTTCTTGCATCATTTTCCATACTGAGACCTTTTTTCCATATTTTCCCAAATATGGCCTTGGCATTTGCACTTGCATATTTAATTTCTTGTAGCATCAAAATGTAGGGAGATTCATTACATACCTTGTTTTGTAAGAGCCTTTGCTTTCTCTTACCATTGAGTCCACGAATATTCCAGGATATGGTCTCCATGGTAAAGGATGAGAAGGGGTTTCCTCATAGGACTCTGTTATTGGCACGTTTTGCCCAGAATTGACTAGGATATCACCTATTTGCTAAATTTGGAGGTTGGTGTTCCTTCCTCTACGTTTATCCTCTGTGGGATTTCTCTTGGACAACTTGATCTTACTAGTTTGAACACCCAATGCAATATTGAAACTTGGGGTGTGCCCAACTCCATGGGTCTTTTTACTTTGTGTAAGCGCTCAATGTACTCATTTTCCTTGTTCTATTGGGATGGATTTTATGGCAGGCCTTTAGCAGGCTTCAATGATTTTTTGAAGTTCGATTCCTTCCAGGTCCATGTCCTCATTTTTTGCTCAAAATCCCTCCTCAGTATCATCCTCCATGACAACTGGATTCAAAGTGATAATTTTATTTGGGGCTTCTGGATCAATGGGAAGAGGTGAAGGATTGATTGGGGTGTCAAACCAATTTGCTAATCTGTTTGATCTGTTTCATCTGGATGTCAAAACCAATTGTCAAACCAATTTAGATTGTTCTGATCTGTTTCATCTGGATGTCCTACCAAAACCTCGAAGTTGTTGTTTTAGGTGGAGGATTTCTGGGGATCAACTTGTGGAGGTCTTCTTCCGACAAGACGACGATTTGGAACCTAGGTGGAACCCTCTTCATCATATGGATTCTCCTTTTTAGTCATCTTGGGGGATTGTTCAGGGAACAATCCCTAAAAAATGATTATTCTCATGGCATCGACGACATCAAAAAGAGATATATTCATAGTCCAATGTCTGGACCCAATCATTATCTCGATAGCTAAGACATATCAAGTTTGGAATGGGCACTGATACATTAATATAAATGCATATATGTGCATAGGAAATGTACCTACCTTTTTTAGTGGCTTCGACAATCTTGAAAAACATACTTAGGGTGTTGCCAATCCCTACTAAAATTTCTTCTTCCCAATATTTTTGTGGAAATGAGTACAATCGAACCCATACTGAGGTGATTGAGAATTCCTCTTTGTCTCGATTGAAATTGTCGATCCAATATATGAGGTGTATCTCTATCGAATGATATAAATACGACCTATTTTCAAAAACATTGTCGCAATATTCCTGATATGAAAAACTTATTACTTGATTTCATTTCTCGCTTTGTGAATTCAAATCAATATATCTAGCAAATAAACTATTGTTTTTTTTTTCTATATGGCTGGTGTGTTGGTTCATACATATCACAAAAAAACACTCAAGGAAAAATATTTACAAAGAAATTCATACCTTTTTTGTTTTACAAAAGTTTAATTATTACGGCTCGGTATGAAAGAGTTCCTTAACAACTTCAATATATTCAATGTTGGACTAAGGACATCAACCTTGTGTAACAATGACCTTTTTCCATATTTAATTTAGCATACAAAGTTGACATAAAATAAATTTGACTTTAATCTCACAACAAGAAGGTTTGCGTAGCAACAAGTCCCTGCCAAGAAGAGGCAGGAATCTAGTATCCTTTGACTCGATTCTGAAAGCAAGTAAGTGTCAAATGGAGGATTGATGCATAATTAATTAATGGTAGGGAAGATTTTCAGAACGCAGAATTAATTAATATCATGATTCATAGGGCAACACCGATACCTCGGATTTTCATCATAACAAAGCCTCTAGCGGCATAGTAATTATGAAATTCATGCTATTCAGAAGATATATCCCCATTTTCGTTGCAGTTGTAGGAAGGATCGGTATCTGACTCTACGTCTTCAATCTACGTGCCACAAAAAACAAAATCATGTATGTTATGAAGTTTACAATATCGCAGGAAGAAGAGGAGGACCTTTCTTCGTAGAAGATTGCAGGCAGAAGAGGAGGACCTGTTTGAGAAGACAGGTTCTATGGTCACTCTACTCTTTCAAACTTGCAGGCATTCACCCATTTGCGAAGACACGGCACTAAGCATAAGGGAAAATGAGAGTCCTCAAAAATGACAGTGGAGTAAAGATGTTTGCATGTAGATGGCCAACTGTAGGTGGTAGTGTAGGTGGAAACATTGGATTAACATTTGTCAACAATTTGACAATAGTATGGATGAACCATAGTCCAATTATAAACTTATTATATGGAGTTCTAAAATAAAATGTTAAGGAACTAATGATATCTCTTGAGATAGCATTAGTTTATTTCTAAATAATATATATGAAATCTTAACTTTAAACTTAAGGAAAAAGTAAAATTGCCTTGATATGAGGTCAAATAAGGCTTCAAATTATTTGATTGGTGAACAAAAACCTATTGAAAAATCTTATTGGATTGGAAAAAGTATTCAAAAATCTTATTGGATTCGAAAAAGTATTCAATAGCTCTTTAAATTAAGACTTAGGATAACATACAAAAAAAAACTTAGGATAACATACAAAAAATTCCATTTGTTTATGCATAAATTAATATGAAAGGAGAAAACTGTTTACAATAGTCCATGTTGCCTCACGGCAGGGACTAATAAGAGGATAGCATGTATAGACATATAAAGAGTTTTGATGGCACCAAAAATATTTATGTACTTCAAATCTTTACAAAAAGTTTAGGAAAAACTTAATGGTGTTTATAATTGTAGAAATGCAATTCTTTTGGACAATTAGAAGGGAAAGATTCTCTATAATGGTGAAAATAACTATATTATTTCAAAGACTTATAATTGTGACTATGTGGATGACAAATACTTGTTAGATCAATTGTGGTCAGCTTTAATGTTGCTAAAAAAGATGTGCAACTCATTGTAAAATCTTTCAAAAATGGTAATTAAAGCTTTAATGTTGCTAAAAAAGATGTGCAACTCATTGTAAAATCTTTCAAAAATGGTAATTAAATGTGATTGATAATTTAAAATGTTCATATATAATATTTTTCATGGTTATTAAAATTATTTGATTTTTTTAATAGTTAGGTGTTTAATATGTTATATGGCTTTAATGATTCAATATAAATAAAAAATAAATTATGGGATGAGTGCCTTGAAATCCAATAATGGTGCATCTTATACATTTGTTATTTTTAGTATGTGTCAAAAGAATTTTTCTTTGATGTTAAAGTACACATCTAAAATAAAATAAAAATTACCAATGAACCAAGTACTAACATGAGATTCAATATTCTCATTTTTGGAATCCAATTTTGGATGATCTTCACATTTTGGAATCTTATTTTACATTTTTGTATAATTATGCATTTTTGGACTTTGGTTTTGCATTTTCAAATAATTTTTTACTTTTGGAATCAAATTTTGACACTTTAAAACTCAATTTTACATTTTGGTAACATTGATTTCGCATTTCCAAAATAATATTTGAACTTATTTGAAAAGGGGATTAGATTGAAATAACACCAAATTTAATGAAATGGGCATTTTATACCTAATAAATCCCCATATGGCCTTGTAAATCTCACACACAAAACCATTATGCCCATATGTTTTATTATTATATGTCTCACCCAAAGTAGCATTTATCTAATCTAAAGATAATGCATGATTGCAATCCCACGTATTCTCCTCTATAAGATTAATCAAGATAACATCAAGGAAACATTACATGTATTCCTCTCTCTCCTATGTGAATCCTTGCCACGAAAAAACCATTGAGTAATGAGCTATGAATCCCTACTCAATGAGCTCTCCATGAAGACAATTCATGATATTGAGAGTAAATCGTTTTTCACTGGCATATTTAATAGTCTATGATTTAAAGATGGTAAGCATAAAACTATCTTATATCTTAATCTAGTTTATATTAGTACAAATTTGACCACCTCTAGCTTGATAAAAACTTTCCAATCTTAGGATATGGTGAAACTTATTTCTTGTACTTTCTTTTCTTCATCAAATTAAGGGATGAATTGAATGACCTTAGACACATCTTCAAGTTCCTCTTAAATTAAACATTTTGATTATTAAGAATGATCACAATATTTCACCTATATCCCTATATAAAAGTTACAATTTGAATAATCACATCCTCCCACCAAGTAATCCACCCATCCTCCCCACAAGGTAAAGATAAAAGGTTTCAGGCAGTGCTAATGCAAGCAAGATAGCAAGGGCTATTCAAATGAGACCATCCATGATATAGTTCATTCAATGCATTTGCATGATATGTACCCCTAAAGAGATGATAAGCCAAATGTGTTGATGATTAGATAGAGTGGTCATGCCATCAACTCATACATGTTAACCATTGAGAAGAGTCAAAGTAGAAAGAGTTATGTTCTAATATCATTACTTTATATAACCTTTGAAGGATATTCTTTGGCCCTTTTCCAAAATTATTTCATGTATACTACAACTCACTATAATCATGGCTTCAATATTTCTTAAGGTCATACAACACTAATTAAGCATTAGAGGCTATACAATCCTCTAATTCTTAAGAGGCTATATTAAGCATTAGAGGCTTCAATATTGCTTAGGGTAATACAACACTAATTAAGCATTAGAGGCTATACAATCCTCTTTCTAACAAAGTGACACCTTTATAGGTAGCATCCCTTCTTTATCATCTTGATTTTCATTCATATTAAAGTCTCCATGCACCAACCAAGCGGCATTTGGAAGCTTATTTTCCATCTAATGCCAAAATGTAGATCTCTCGCCAACATCATTAGAGGTGAAGATATTATCCAAGCCTCGAATTTAACCATTAAGATTAAGTAAAATTCAAACTAACCTTTTCATAAGGCTTATATCCCACTCAACAACTGCAATAACAAGCCAAATAGAGTGATTTAAAGAAATATATTTAGAAATCTTAATTTTTATTCATAATTTTTTTTTACTTTGTGTGTGTAATTTCTCATGTTAAAAAATCCAACGAATCTATATCCATCCTCCTTATAAAAAGAAGTTAGATCTTGTTTACAAACTAAATCAAAAACTAAATCACAAGGTCATATTGGTGTATTATTCACTTCTTTTACACCTTAAATATTAAGAAAGACCATTATTTCATAATTCTTCATAGACATTTAATCAAACTCGAAGTTATAACTTTGTGTGTCTTCTCTCCTCTTTTTATATTTTATATGCATTTTTTACTCAAATCACATTGAACAATAATCAAAATTGAAGACAATGGTGAAGCAAATCGATTTTAACCCTACTCATATTATAATTTATGAGATCTCTATCACCCTATCCATCATGTCTTATTGCAATCATAACATAAAGTAGTTTCTATTATGATGAACCATTAATCAATAAAATAACACTTAAATGGCCACCCATGAGTTTTAAGGTTTTATGTACTTACATCTCTCTCACTTACTACCAGTAAACATTGTGTACATGTTAGTGTTGCATTTAATAAACTATTAAAATAGTCATAAGTTGTTAATAACACCAAGATTGATTTAGATGATCCTAGCCTACGAAGGCTACCACAAATAAAAGTCATATAATCATAAATTGGTATAGAACCATATACATAATACCTCTCTATCTTAACAAAAATATGTGTTTTATTTTTATTTCTTAAACTTCAATCATCATAAATTGGTATCCAACCATATATATAATACCCCTCTATTTTAATAAAATATATGTTTTTATTTTTATTTTTTAAATACTTAAAAAAATTATGAATAACATATTTAAAAAAAAATCATAATTATCTAATATATATAATTAAAATAAAAGACAAATTTTAATTTTTTTTAATAAAATTTTATTTTTTATTTTAAAATCATTTTTTAAACATTAAATGTAATTTTTTTATAATGATATATAATTTAAGTGAAAATAATTTGAAACAAAATATATTAATATATCTCAATTAATTAATTATATATATATATATATATATATATATATATATATATATATATATATATATATATATATATATATATATATAATGTTAAGAAAATAAAATTTAAAAATAAAAAAAATATATTTTATAAAATTTATAAAACAAAAATCATTTAATTAAAGATTAAAAATAATATTTATCTTTTATAAATTTAGTTTATAATTAAAATTTTTGAAATATATAATAATATGTTAATAATAGTTATACTATTTTTGACATAAAAATTAATTTTGATAACATTTTTTTTTTTTGATAAATTTGATAAAAAAACATCCATTTAAGAAGGTTTGGCACTGAGTTTAAAGTGTTAAGAGAAGTGAATAAGCCTAACCAAGGATGTCAATAAAAGGAGGAAGAACAAGAACATAGCGTATATAAGTAACTCTAATAAAATATGTAAATCACCATTTTAAAAGATATGTTCATGCTTTTATATGATAGCTTAGCACAATGGATAATAGACATCTCATCCAAGCTTAGTATACATAACTTAAATGTAGCAAAAGGATACATGTTTTGGTTCATGGTAGTGGTAAAGTTAACATAGAATTGGATTGAAAATCTCATATAAAGGTTTTGGGGTAAGTCTATAGTCTAGGTTAGCTTTTAAGAATTTGATTATTAAGTACTTTAACTTTATTGTTAAGCCATAAAGTTTAGTTAAATTGGGCATTTCAATTAAGATTAAAAATGAATTTGGTTAAACAAAACTTAAGTTATGTAATTCTTTCTATATGTTAATAAATGTTTTTATTTATAAAAAATATAATTAAATTAAGAACTAAAAACACTTTAAAGCTTATATATTTGATAAGAAGATTTTAGTTTTCATCTAATAAGTTGTGTAGCTTAATGGG
This sequence comes from Picea engelmannii, assembly GCA_009831015.1. Classification (NCBI taxonomy): domain Eukaryota; kingdom Viridiplantae; phylum Streptophyta; class Pinopsida; order Pinales; family Pinaceae; genus Picea; species Picea engelmannii. The sequence continues at coordinate 93,288 of ML796969.1, read as the reverse complement.
GCATTCAAACTCACTTAAAAAAAGTTTAGTTAAAAAAGACTCAATATATGTTTATATGCTAATGAAAATACTATTATATTTATCAAAAATATGATTAAATTAAGGACTAAAAACACCTTAAAACTCACATCTTTGCTTAAAAAATTAACTTACTTAAAAAAAATCAACTTTCATATAATAAATTAGTTTAATAAATAATAAGTTTTTTTTAATCAATAATTATTTTTTGTAATTACAATTAAAGCTTATTTGAAAAAATAAAATTCATTAACCTATCAAATCTACATTACCATATAATAGTAATTTACATCTTAAAGTGCTTTTATAAATTTGTCAAATTGTATTTATTAAAAATCTCTACAACTTTTTTTTTTAAATGGAAAATCAAATGTGTCACATCTTATAGAAATGCGTAACATCTTATAGAGTTGAGGATTAAACAATTTTTTATATTGAAATTACTTAAGAAAAGTGACGTAATTTTAATGTAACATGCTATATTACCTAACTTTGAAAGTCAAATAAGTTATGAAAAAGATATTGTAATAGATAAATACAGAATATATGTTCATATGTAGTATTTTTGCTGATGGATTTAGTCATGTATGTTACAATTTATATTCAATTTGTTATTCTTTTAGTTGAAAGTTAAATAAGCTATGAAAAAGATATTGTAATAGATAAATAGAGAATATATATTCATATGTAGTATTTTTGTTGATGGATTTAGTCATGTATGTTACAATTTATATTCAATTTGTTATTCTTATAGTTGAAAGTCAAGTAAGGTATGAAAAAGATATTGTAATAGGTAAATAGAGAATATATGTTCATATGTAGTATTTTTTATGATGGATTTAGTCATGTATGGTACAATTTATATTCGATTCGTTATTCTTTCCTTTATGTAATTCTTGTTCACTTGATCCAAAAGATTTCCTTGGGGTGTCAACAAGTTGGCAAATTGCGATTTGCTCATAAGTTATGCCACGAGATTGAAACCCCAAGGTGTAAAGTAGGTGTGTTCTCACATGAGGGGTCTCATATGCAAAATCTAACATGTTAGCTAGGGTTAGGACCTAAAAATCAACCTTTAATATTTATCTTTCATATTTGGTAGGCATTTGAAGGGATACTAGGTATCCATGAGCTTGAAATAAATAAGAGATTTTTTTAGAAACATTTATAAAGATAATGGTGTGGGGTGTGTGTGCTTACATATGCATAAAAAGGTGAATATGCATGTTTGTTTGTTGCATTTTTAGATATAGTGGGGCAACATAGCATGAACCTTATCGACTCATACCACAACAAATTTTTTGGGCATGTATGGCATAAATAGATTATACCACAAATCCACGAAGCCATGAATATCAATCAATTAATAAAACACAAACCATTTAGTCCCATTATTAGTCCCTTCTGAGGGCAGTGCAGGGACTATAACACTATAGCGATGAGTTCATTGATTGACTTATATTAGTTGTGCATTAACTTCTCAATTTTTCCATTTTATCCAAAGTTCTATGTTATATTCTCTATTTTTCCAATTAATTGAAAAAATTAATCTTATTTTTTCCATTTTTATTGGCTATAAACTTTAAGGTGTTATTGTTGGGTTGACAGTGTAGTTCTCGAGACTGGGGATGATTACCTATTATTTTAATCGGTTGCATAATATTTCCTCTCCATGATGTTGCCCCTCTGGCACTCTCTCTGCAATCGAGGGAAGCTTGCATGCAAGTGGCCCTGACAAGTTGCATAGGCACATAACCCACCTCTCCACCACTCAAGTTGTATCCCACTTTGACACATTTTTGGTTTTTTAAACTATTGGCATTATTAAACCCCTAAACGAATTGTTGTAATTGAATAAAAGAAAAAATCGTCATGTTTTTCTCGTTTGATAAAGGTAGCATTACATTGCACTGTTGAGAGCAGTGCAGGGACTATAGCGATGAGTTTGTTAGTTGACTTATATTAGTTGTGTGTTGACTTCCCAATTTTTCCATTTTATCCAAAGTTATGTTTATATTCTCTATTTTTCCAATTAATTGAAAAATGTAATCTTATTTCTCTCCATTTGTATTGGCTATGAACTTTATGGTGTTATTTTTGGGTTGACGACGTAGTTCTCGAGACTGGGGATGATTACCTATTATTTTAATCTCCTTCATTATATTTCCTCTTTTCATTGTGCCACGATGTTGCCCATCTAACACTCTCCCTATAGTGAAGATCTCCCTGCATTTGAGCAAAACTTGCATGCAAACGGGCCTGACATGCTAAATAGGCACATAACCCACCTCTCCATCGCCCAGGCTATATCTTTATCATATATTTTTCAGATCTGAGATTTTTATGTGGACCGTTATAAATGTTGTTTCTTGAAATTGTTTTCATAAGTTGAAATGTTATCAGATATTCTTTGATAAACGTTGTATTTGGACAGGTTGAACACTAACTATTCATTGAGTTGCATACACCTAGAGTGGCCTACAATGATTTACAATCGATTTCTAAAAAAATGGCACTGGTAAGTGGCTACTGTTTATTTTTACTTTTACTTGTCGCCCTTCATTTGTCAGTGGATGGTTGCAAGATGAAAAATTTATGGGTGGTCAATGTTGTTTAAAACATGATTTTGTTTAGTATGCTATCAGGAATTTCTAGATCCTTACTTCTGTGTTTTAGAACATCGTTAGGGTTTCAAGAGTACATTGATTTGGTTTAATCTGGATGTTACTTTTTTCCTTCGGATGTGAGTAGTTGGTTGCAACTGGAAAATTTTATGGTTGGGTGATGTAAAAAACATTATTTGTTTGGTATGCTCACTGGCATTTCTAGATACTCTTGTGTATAAATTGTGCATTGATTTTCTCTATTTTGTATCATTTCACTACTCAAATCATCTCTTGTTTCCTTGTTCTCACACAATTCTTACAAATTGTTGAGTTGTGTGGGACAATTCCCAAGATATGGACATATTTGGTGGAGATTTTATTATTTTTTATAGCTAGCAAAGCTTGTGGTTTAAACTTACTCATGCTTATTTAACACACCTATGTTCTCATTGGACTGTTAGGCTTGATTTAGATTTTAAAACTTTATTGCAGTGGTTCATTGCAACCAATATTCTCTTAGTTTAGATCTATTAATATGTTTTTTGTATGTCGTGTATCTTGTACAACTTCCTAGCCCGATCTGAACTAATTGTGAGGATCAAATGGTGGAACTATAATAGCGCCCTGCTTTCATTGATCTAGATCTTCCCTTGTGGTTAATTTATTGATAGTTTTCAGTATTAATTAAAGTAGAGTTAATGTAAGAAGTGACTTTTCATGGAGGTAGCACCGTAGCTCTAATTGTGTGGAGTTTTATTGAAAATAGTCAACAGAAGCTAGAGGAAATGGGTCAACCTTAGGGCCCATCATGTGAAGAGTAAAAAAATATGGGGATATAAGGTGGACATAAGCTCAAAGGTGTCCAAGTGCGTCGGCAACTTCCAGAATCAGGTGATTTCCATTGCCTTTATAGGACCATTCACTGAGAAAAGGTAAACTGACATAGATGCGGGGTTGTGTGCATGAGGTCGGGCCATGTGTTGATTTTTCATATGAGATGATATATGATCAATATATATAT
>ML796969.1:77763-89503 GCA_009831015.1 Picea engelmannii | reverse complement strand
CATGCCAACTCTTGTCTCTAGAGTATAAAAACTTCACCCTAGACTCATGAAACTTGTCTGTCATTTTTGGGAGATGTCTCTCTCCCACCTGAATCGAGGATAAACTCCTTCTGCATATCTCCCTCTGATCCAATTGACTATCTCTGAGATCTGGCTCACTCTGGGTCTGCATGTGATAGCATCTAGCATCTTGAGTCTTTATCATTCCTTGCCAAATCACCATGACTAGGACAAGGACCACACCAGGGTCATTCACCACAGGTACACACATGTGACTGAATGTCATCCTGATGCTAACTGACATGTGGAAATCAGCTCAAGCACCTCGATTCCATATTATTCCTTGTCATGACCAATGAAGGACTATGTCTGGGCCCATTTACATCAAGTATACCTTTGTGATAAATGCATCCTATCTCCCTTGGTCTACATCCCAATCTAGGTGAAGGCTTGTTCGATGCTTACTAGGGACATTGTATCAAAAGGTTTGTCACACATGGCACTCCCATGTGGAGTTCTAGAGACTACTCCCTCAATAAACATTAGGTCAAGTCCCCATAGTGTGTGACGTCAATGTCAACTCCCTTGATGTGTCTTCATGTGATCTCCACAAGGGATGTGTCCTCATGTGCTCTCCACAAGGGATGTTGGGATATAAGTCAAAACTCATGTATCCCTCTCGGATAAGTCTCCTCACATATCAAATCAACTCATTCGCAGAGGAGTATGATCTAGAGAATGTGATCCAGGTGGATATTGGTGGCCACCCACCTGTTCCAAATTCCAACTGGTCCATGTTGACAGTTTTCGGTTCAGCACCTTTCTCTATAATGGGTACATTTATTTGTAATTGTGGGTTCTTCACTTACGAGGTTGTCATAAATCCATACACAACATTCATGTGGACATTAGTGGCCGCCCACCTATTCCAACTGGATTATTTTGGAAGTTTTCATGGCAGTACATCGTTTTGTACTTCCAGGGTCGTTTTGGGGCTCTAAATAGTGTTTTATGGGCTTGCCACAATCAAACTATAAACGGAGTCAAAGTTTAACATCATAATGCATAGTTCTCAAAAAGAAATCTCCAATGGGTTATTACTCGCCTAAAACAGAGATTATATGCAAAAGTTACGACCCCATAAAGTTAATGTACTAACTTACCCCAATAGGGCCCACATGACTTTTGGCGCTTCTTCTCTTGGGGTTAGGTTTTTGGATGTCTAGGGTTTTGGCATTCATGTTTATCATAAAAAATACCTTAAGATCCTCATTGTAATCATCTTCTTGCGAATGAGTGTAGTCGTCACATCTCTTCTCAAAGATAAAGCTGCCACCATTCTAGCGAGTCTTGTGCTCTGTAATTTTACAGTCTTTGTACATTTATTTCATTAATAGAAATCATGTGTTGTTGTATTTCTTTATTTCTGGCATTTTTTTATGTGTATTTCATTGTAATATCTTTCCTTTCATTTCATTCCGAAAATAATATGAATCAGTGGTATCAGAGTAGGCTGCTCTTGATCATTTTTCAGTGCATGTCCCCGACGAGATCTGATTATAGTAAGTTGGATCTTGATCTTTTCTCTCTTATGTAAAATCGCTCTCGCACACCCAAGAAACCCTTAATGACGGCAGAAAAGAAAAATGGTGGAGCAGAAGATTCTATTAACATGTTGCTTGAGGAAGTTTTTGCACGAAAGAGGGACAAAATGATGGATAATTTTTCCCACATCCTTCAACGCATCTCGATAGCAACAGGGGCATATTCATCAAGCAACCACTTTGGAGGAACCTCTCCCTTCAAGGTACAGGTTAATTTTGATATTCCCATATTTGAAGGTCAGATAGATGTGGATGCCTTAGAAAAATGGTTGAATCTTCTAGAAGGTTATTTCTCTATTCACGCTTTTTGGGACAGGGAAAATATCACCTTCGCACTCCTCAAGGCTCTCCCCCATGTCAAACATTGGTGGGAAACTTACTGGGAGAAAAGTTCCACAGAGGAATCTATAATATATGGGGTCGAGCCCACTTGGTATTTTTGTGTGGATGCAATCAAGTAATAATACTACCCTGTTGATAACTATGAAGACCGGTACATGAGATGGACCACATTGCGGCAAGAGAAGAGCCAAACAGTGTCAGAGTTCACAAATACTTTCCATTCCTTGCACACCAAGCTAGGTATGAAAGACTCTGAGCGATATCTGGTTCTGAAATACCATGGGGCTCTGCATAGGTACATCCAAACCGAAATGATTTCCTAAACATCTCATCAATGGGAGCTTCCTATCGATATGTTGTCAAAATTGAGCAGAAATTTAGGCACTAGAACAAATGCGAGTTCGAGTCCGCAAATCTACAAAAACTAAAGCATGGTAAAGACAACCCTAACCAACATCCTTCCGACAACCAGTGCAAGAAACAGGAAAAGAAAGGTAAAGGAAAGATGAAGAATGACAATGGGAAGTGGTGCCACTTCCACAAAATCCCCTGGCACAACACCGATGAATGTCACTCGAAACAGTCATTGGTGGTCGAGGTCAAAGATAAGGAGTCAAACCCTGATTCAAAATCTAATCCAGAAAATATTGAAAATGGAAATATCATTGACGCAGACCCTATTTCTATTGTCGTGACCGCAACAATTCAACCAGAATAACCAATACATCTTGAAAAGGGGGAGCACCTCTTACATTCACAGATGTGGGTGAAGGGGACCCCGTTGCATTTCATTGTTGATAGAAGTAGCCAGAAGAAACTCATCTTAGTTGAGGTCGTCAAACAGTTGGGGTTGTTGACAACACCACACCCACAACCATACAACATCGGGTGGCTTCACCAAGGAGGAGATATATGTGTCAGCCAACAATGTCACTTGTCCTATGGCATTCATCCCTTCAAGGATGAGGTAGTGTGTGATGTTGCCCCTCTTGATGTTTTTTATGTTGTTTTGGGCCAACCATATATGTGGAAGCATCATGTTGTTTATGATTCTCTACCTCGTAGTGTCATTAATACTCTAGGGGGTCATATCTACATGATACCAGAGGTAGTTCCAACTATTGTTCCACCAAAACAATGCCACAAGGTAATATATCATACTGAAAAATTCATCCTCTTCACAATATGTTCAAAGGATGCACATAATCCCACTACAACCATTGCAGCCTTAGCACCTTATATCCAACAGAAGCAGATTGTAGAAAAGAAAGTAGATATTGTTTCTTCACCTACAATGGTGCCTACACAATTCCCTGTCAATCCCAGAGATAATAGGCTAGTGGAACAGATTCAACCTGGCCAACAATAGGTTCGTGATAGCCTTCCATAGACCAAGCAACACACCTTCTCCAACAAGGCACACAGCTCACCAAAATTCAGATTCAAAAAATGTTTTTCCCTCTTCCATGGGCACTCAACGCAATGGAGAATTTTTTTTCCTAAGGAGGGAGGATTGATATAGGTGGATATTGGTGGCCACCCACATGTTCCAAATTCCAACTAGTCCATGTTAACAGTTTTCAGTTCATCACGTTTCTCTGTAATGGGGGAATTTCTTTGTAATTGTGGTTTATGCACCTATGGGGATGTCCTGAAGCCCTACATAGCATATAGGTGGGTATTTGTGGCCACCCACCTATTCCAACTAGCTTATTTTGGAATTTTTCATGTCAATACATCTTTCTATACTTCCAGGGCCGTTTTGGGGATCTAAACTATGTTTTATGGGATTTCCATAGTCAAATTGTAGATGGAGTCAAAGTTTGACGAAATAATGTATAGTTCTCAAAAATACCTTTCCAATGGGCTATCACGCGCCTAAAATGGAGATCGTATGCAAAATTTACGACCCTGGGAAGTTAATGTACTAACTTACCCCAACGGAGCCCACATGAATTTTGGCGCTTCATCTCCTAGGATTAGATTATTGGATGTCTAGGGTTTTGGCATTCATGTTTATCATGAAAAGGCCTTTAGAGCCTCATTGTGATCATCTTCTTGCGAATGAGCGTAGTCGTCACATCTCTTCTCAGAGATAAAGTTGCAACCATTCTAGCGAGTCTTGCACTCTGTATTTTTACAGTCTCTGTACAATTCTTTCATTAATAGAAATAATGTATTGTTGTATTTCTTTGTTTTTGGCACTTTTTATGTGTATTTCATTGTAATATCTCTTCTTTCATTTCGTTTCAAAAATAATTTGGATCTGAATGTCTCAGGAAGTTGCAAACATTAACACTCCCTCTCAACGAGGGAGGCATTCTCTGCCAGGCCAAGTCTGTCACGAAAGTACTTGAACTTCGTCATGGTAAGTGGGTTTGGTAAGAACATCAACAACCTTCTCATTTGTAGGAAGGTACTGCACCAATACTTCCTTCCTCTACACCATGTTGGATGTAATGGTACTTGATCTCAATGTGTTTCAATTTGTCATGAAACACTAGATTCTATGAGAGCTTCACATAGCTATAGTTATCACAATGAATAATGGTGGAATCTAGCCCATGTCCAAATAAATATGCAAGGAGATTTCCAAGCCACACTACTTTGCAGAATTCCACACTCAATGCAATTTACTCTGCTTCTACGGTGCTCAAAGACACATAAATCTATTTCCTACTACACCAGGAAACCATGGTAGATCCCAAAGTGAAGCAACACATAGAGGTGCTCTTCATGTCCACTGCGCTCCCTGCTCAATCAAATTCAGTATATCCTTGCAATCTCATGTCAATACTGGAAGTGTATTTCATACCATGTATGACTATGCCTCGTAGGTATCTCAACACATGCTTTGTAGCAATCCAGTGTGTTTGTCTTGATTGACTCATAAATTGGCTAAGTGCACTCAATGCATAGCAAATATCTAGTCTAGTGTTAACCAGATACATCAATGATCCAATCAATTTTCTATACAGGGTCAGATCAGTCTCGTCCAAATCAGAAGAAGACACACTTAGCTTCTTCAGATTCGTCACCATGTTGGGTATGTGTTATATTCTTTTGCCTCGCGGAACGTGTTGCATTTTTTCCTCGTTTTTCATGTTGCCTCGATTTTTGTGTCCATTGTTGGGCGTTTTTTCGACACATGGTTTTTTTTCGATGGTTTTCTATTTTTGGTTAATGAATTAGGGTTGTTGACTAATCCAAGTCATTGGGTTAGGGTTTTGGATTTCATTGGCTCCTATATGTATATTGTATTGTAAACAATGTATCACTATGAATGAATATAGAATATGTTGGTTTTCCCAGTTTGGGTTTCCAGGGGAAAAATCTCTGTGTAATGTTTGTATTTTCCATTATATATTTGATGTTCTTTTACTGAAAAATTGTTTGCAGTAAATATTGTACAAGGTTAAAATCTACACACCATTGGTGTAGCCACGGGCTTACATTTCAACATCCCAAAATTCTTCAATATCTCAACTATGTACTTCCCCTAACTCAAGAAGATCTCATCATTTCTCTGCCAAACCTCTAGTCCAAAGAATTAGTGCATCATACCAAGGTCCTTCATCTCAAACTCAGAGGCCAACACATACTTTCATTCATCAATAAGGCTCTATGTACCGGTGAGGAATAAATCATCAACCTAGAAGACCAAAATCAGGGACTCACAATTAAAAGTCATGTAGTACAGGTTGGGATTCACAACACTTTTGTTGAAGCCCAAACTCATTAGGTGTCCATCAATCCTCAGATATCAAGATCGAGGTGCCTGCTAGAGTCCATATAGGGCCTTCTTCAACCTGCACACATGAGACTCCTTATCATGTATCATGAAACCATTTGTATGCTCGATGTATATTTCTTCCTCAATATCTCCATTGAGAAAGGTTGTCTTCACATCCATCCGATATAGTCTCCAACCCATGGATGTTGCAAGGGAAATAATTGTCTGAATAGAAGTGTATCGAGCAATAGGAGCAAATGTATCCTCATAATCTATTCCCTCCACCTAAGAGAATCCTCTAGCAACAAATATCACTTTTTTATTCTCGATGCTCCCCTTAGCTATGTGTTTGATCTTATAGATCCACTTAGAAGTCACTACAGACTTCCCCTCAAGTCTCGGAACAATATCCCACACATCATTCTTCATGATGATTTTATACTCCTCCATCGTGGAATCTCTCCATATTGGTTGACTAGATGCCTCCTCATAACAAGAAGGCTCAGAATCAATGATGTGGCTCATAGTTGTGGCATAGCATGAATATCTATGAGGTCTCTTTCTCTCTCGGAAGGTACCATGAGGAGTTGCATGTCCTTCTACCTCCTACAGAGTCGGACAAGACCATGTAGGTCTCTTCCAACCTACTGCAATATCGATGGGAACATCAACTGGAGCTACATGATCAATGAAATCAATTGGATCAATAGGCTCAATTGTCTCCCTCTGAACTGTTGGAGGGTGAGGAGGAGAAGGCACCATCTCTTCATGTCTCTCACTATCAATATCCATGTGAGATCCTCTATATCTCCTGAAGGCTAACTCATTCTCAAAGATAACATCTCTGCTCAACTCAATCTATCTCTGACTAGGGATATAGATCTGATATTCCTTTGAAGACTCATTGTACCCCACAAATGTACCCTTTATTCCTGAAGGGTCCAGCTTGGTCCCTTTCTCCCTGGGTACATGAATGTATATTGGACACCCAAATATCCTTAAGTGTCTAACCTCAAGCTTCACTTCGGTGAATGCCTCCCCGGGAGTCATGTTCCTCAAAGTCTTACGAGGACTTATGTTTTGAACATACACTGTAGTCATGGATGCCTCTGCCCACATAAACATAGGTAAATGTTGATCATGAATCATCGCCTTGACTGGCTCAGCAATAGATTTGTTCTTCCTCTTTGTGACCCCGTTATATTGAGGGTTGTAAGGAACAGTGTACTCCCTCTTGATCCCACCTCAATGCAGAAATCATTGAAATCATGGGAAGTGTATTCTCCTCCATTATCAGATCTCAACACTTTGATCTTATTTTTGGTCAAGTTTTTTACCTCTGCTCTATACTCCTGAAATTTTGCAAGGACTCCATCTGTGGTCTTCAATAAGTAAATCCAAGTCTTCCGAGAATGGTCATCAATGAAGATCACATAGTATAGGTATCGACTCAAGGAAGCAATTGTCAATGGTCCATATAAATCTATATGAACCAAGTATAAGATCCCCTTGGATCTTATGTCACTACTCGGAAAGGACCCCTGGGCATTCTTTCCAAGAGCACAACCTCTGCAAATTCCATTTTGTTCAACATGGATCTTTGGAAGGCATGTCACCATCTTCCCTAGAGAAGGAAGAGATCTATAATGTAAATGTGCAAGTCTATTATGCCATAGTTCGCTCAAACTAATAGAATCATGTATCAAGGCATGAACTGGTCAGACAGTCAATCTGTACACTCTGTCCTCTCGAACACCAATCACCCGAGCATAATCCATACTAGAGTTCTTGTTCCATGCAAGAACCTTTCCATCAGAGAAAGCAACCTTGTAGCCTTTGTACTCTAAGGATGAAATAGAGATAAGGTTCCTTCTCATCTCATATACAAATAATACATCACTCAAATGGAGTGGGGTGCTAGAATCCAATTGTAAGGAATTCTCTGATACCATATTGATTTTTCATATGAGATGATATATGATCATTGTTTTATTACAATGATGAGTGTTTCATATATAGAGAACATATGGTGATCATCCATGAAAGGATGTGTCTCTTCGATAATAAATAACTACTTATTTATTATATATATTTATACCTTGTATTATAAATTTCATGTCATATATATATATATATGGAAGAATGTCTTCCCGATATTGTCCAAACATCAATACTGTAGAGCCCTATAACTCGTATTATTAGTAATCCATTAGAACACATTACAACATCTCGTTATGGTTGATGACGAGGGATGGTGATTAAGAGCTCATTGCAATGGGAGTTGTTGTGAGACAAATATTTAATATATCAACAAAACCTAAAGCAAATATGCAAGAGTGAGCTTACTCGATCCAGCCAAGTGAATTGTTTTTTCAATTGTAACTATTTATAAATGAAAGAACTGTAAACATAAATCACTTGACCCGGTCGAGTGAATTGTTTTTTAATCAAATTTGTACAATGAATGAACTGTATACATAACCAAAATATATAATGTGAGATGTTGTTTGTACAATGAATGCACTGTATACATAACGAAAAAGATATACAGCCTGAGTGGGCCTAATGGTTAAGAACATATGTTTCCTCCTAAGAGGTCACAGGTTCAAATCCAAAGGGGGTAGGGTATGTATACCTTCGTAGACTTTACCAGTCAAATCGTTGGGCGGAGGGGGGTCCCTTGTCCCACAAACAAGGGGGTCTCATACACCAATTTGGTGTGTTGGCTTGGCTGTGACCTTAAAAATAGTTTATTATTATTATTATTATGTGAGATATTTAAAAACAGATTTGTACAATGAATGAACTATATACATAACCAAAAGATATAATGTGAGATATTTAAAAAAGGTTGCAATGAGTAAGGATAATATCTTTAGCAATATATTAACCGGTGTGGTGTCTCTCAAAACTTTTATATGTATGTATGATTAAATGTAAGCATCTATTTACGATTAAATTTAAGAGTTCTTACACTTTCCACATCCTTTATTGCCATGATTCGTTCTTATAAATTTGCAATTTTTTTTTAATGTTTCTAACTAATTCATACTTTAGTTAAAATACCAGTGAATATTCCATTTATTTAAAACTTCACTTTATAATCATTTGTAAAAATCGGGATTCAAACTATAATATCTTTGAGGGAATGTGTAAATTTGCAATTTTCAAATGTTTTTAACTAAGTCATACTCTCGAACTAATTCGACGTAATGTGTAAATTCGCAATTACACATTATTCCCAATAAATATATAGTATACCTAAAATAATATCTTAATTATCAAATTAATAATTTAATATACCAACACTATATTAATAATTATATATATTATAGTTAAATAGATCATATATATATAGTATTAATAATGATGATGATAATGATTAACGTCTACTAAGATCGAATTGGTCTATAGGACCTTAAGAGAGTAAGTGATTGCTTGCTATTCTTTAGAATTTTGTTTATGTGCTCGAAAAGCATTAAGAGAAGCTTTCCAAAATCACCATAGTTTTGTTAAGTTAAGAGGTTAGGAAGGTTGGTAGTGTGTCAAATATAGGCTGGACAATCTAAGAGAAAGTATTTTTCATCTTCAACCTTCTTAATGTCACAAAGGTGATCTAATATACATTAATACTATAATTAATACATAATAATATATTAATATAGAGTATAATAATATAGTATATTATATATAGCTAATACCTATGAAATAATATATTGGGCCTAACGGTTTCCTCCTAAGATGTCACAAGTTCAAATCAAGAGGGGGTAGGGTATGTATACCTCCATAGACTTTACCATTCAAATCGTTGGGCGGAGTTGATCCAGTTCTAGTGGGAATTCCAGGAATTGTTATAAAAGAAGTAGATCAAAGAATTCCAGGAATTGTTATAAAAGAAGTAGATCAAACATAGGTATAATTTACAATATCAACATATTTGAGTTGAATTGTTACATGTTCATGGATTTTTGGAGTCCTTAGAAAATATTTAGTAGCAATTTTCCTTTAAATGAAGGAAATATTCTTTTTAGGTCAGAGAGTTGATCCTTTTCTTGCAATTAGTGTGCTTATTTACAGACCAATTATAGTTTGCACTTTTATATATTTATGAGTGTTTCTATGTTTGTGGCTAAAGGTTATGTAGATTACTATAATATATCAACAATAGGGAATCCATCAGGTCAAATCACAAGATTTAGAGAAAAGGCTTCCATTGGAAATGGGTTGAAGCTTATATATCAAGGTAGAACTCCTCAGGTAGCATTATATTCTTCCAGAGGGCCAGGTGTTAAGGATTTCAGTGTTTAGGATATTGATGTCTGATATGGGAAACATGGTCTCCTAATGGCACTGATGAGGCCAATTATCAAGGTAAGAACATTACTATGTTTATGATTTTTAGGATGGGTTGCAATACAATATTCAGGACATTCCTTACACTTTTTTTTTCTGTTTATGTCTATTGTTTGTGATAGGCCTGAATTTTATCTTCTAATCTTGTTCACCTAGGATTTTGTAATTTTGAAAGTTGAAGAATACTTTTTTGGTGACCTCTAGAGGACTTATTGTTTCTGGAAAGTGAATAAAATCAATTTAGTAGAAGTTTTGGGTTGAACTTTGAAAATTGAAGGCACTTGTTTGAAAATGGTGAGCTTTTGACAAGCATATTAATCATTTCGAGGTTCTTCTTTTCTTCAAGCAGGGGAAGGATTTTTCCTGATATCAGGAACAAGCATGGTGTCACCACATATAGCTGGCATTGATGCTTTAGTGAAGCAAAAGCATCCTGATTGGAGCCCCACTACGATCAAGTCATCATTACTAACGACATCTACATTTGTTGACCACATGGGGAAGCTCCTACAAGCACAAAATCAATCTGGAGAAGAATTAGCTGCCACACCCTTTGATTATGGAAGTGGTGTAGTAAACCCTAAGGTTATGCTTGATCCAAGCCTCATTTTTTATGCATGGTTTCTTTTGGGTTAATCCAAAGTTTTTAAGAATTGATTCTTCTTCATAGATATTTGTCTATTTTTTATATCTAACTTATTCCATTTACTACACAAATTAATTTTCAGGCTATGAAGATTTTGTAAGCTTTTTTTGTTCGGTTCCAGGTATTTATAGAAATGTTGTTGCAAGCATTACCAGTTCAAACTGTGCCACGAAAATTGGGCATTCAATGGATCTTAACACTCCATCCATAACTGTATCAAGTCTTATTGGATCAATGACTATATTGAGAAGGGTTACCAATGTAGCACAAACATAAAAATATACGATTTCCAGTTTAATGCCATTAGATGTGTCTGTGACCATAAGATCTTCAGTTTTAATGTTGGAAGAAGGGAAGTCCAAATCTTTTTCGGAACATTATCTTCCAGAACTCCCACTGGAACTTATAGCTTTGGTGAACTACTATTGAAAGGAGACATAGGTAACAACATGCAGATTCCAGTAGCAATATTGGCCAAGTATCCCTCTTAATGAGCCAACCTTGATGGTCGAGATATCATCTCTAGAGTCTTTTAACTAAGACTATGTTGTACCCCTAAAAAGACCTAAAACTTACCCAATTTTTCCATTTTATCCAAAGTTTTGTGTTATATTCTCTATTTTTGCAATTAATTGAAAAATGTAATCTTATTTCTCTCCATTTTTATTGGTTATGAACTTTAAGGTTTTATTTTCAGTTTGATGGTGTAGTTCTCGGGATTGGGGATTGGGAATGATTATCTATTATTTTAATATGTTGCATGATATTTCCTCTTTTCACCATGCCACGACGTTGCCCCTCTGACACTCTCCCTGTAGTCAAGGGAAGCTTGCATGTAAGAGGCCCTGATATGTTGCATAGGCGCATAACCCACCTCTCCATCACTTAGGTTGTATCTTTGTCATATATGTTGCAGATCTGAGATTTTTATGTGGACTGTTATAAATGTTGTTTCTTGAAATTGTTTTCATAAGTTGAAATGTTATCAGATCTTCTCTGATAAACGTTGTATTTGGACAGATTGAACACTAACTATTCATTGAGTTGCATACACCTGGAGTG
>ML796969.1:44766-64987 GCA_009831015.1 Picea engelmannii | reverse complement strand
TATATATATATATATATATATATATATATATATATATATATATATAAATAAATAAATAAATAAATAAATAAAACCAAAAATTTTATTTAGTTTAAGTTACATGTAAATCTAGATGTTATTTTCCAAAATTAAAATCTCATTCCATAGATCCATAATCATTTACAACATCATTGAATTTTGCACGAAGATTGACATAATATAGCATTATGATTTAAGACTTGTTGCAATTTATTTTATATATATATTTCAAGGAAAACCTTGCAGGATCCACCCCTCTTCTACCAATTATTCTAATAAAGGGTGTCTCAAAACTTTGTGAGATACACCCCTTTTATAGTTGATAACCTCAAGGGGCTCAACCAGAGTTGAACATGTGACCTATGGCCTTCCTGACAATGACATACCTTGGGAGGATGGTTCAATCGATTAAGCTTACCCTTATATATATATATATATATATATATATATATATATATATATATATATATAGAGAGAGAGAGAGAGAGAGAGAGAGAGAGAGAGAGAGAGAGATCTTAATCAATTAGACCATATGTCGAAGGTATGTTGTCAATGGGGAGGTCACCACCACAAAATTCATGTTCTCAATGAAGAGGTCATAGGTTCCAACCTAGTGAAGTCCCTTAGGGTTACAAACAACTCTTGAGGTTCATAGTTGATATAGTATTCATTGGCCTCTTCATGTTTTCAATGAAGAGGTCACATGTTCCAACCTAGTGAAGTCCCTTAGGGTTACCAACAACTCTTATGGTTCGTAGTTGATATAGTCTTATATCTAGATATTCCACGAAAGAGGGGGGAATCCCACAAAGTTTTCCTTCAAACATAAATTATAGGCCATGGATAAACAACTAAATCCTGTGAAACAAAAATTAACTCAAAAGACTCATTTTATGTGTTTTTCTAGTAAGAAAAATTTCATAATTATTACTTCTCATTTTTCATGTGTTTTTCTAATAAGAGAGACTTTCCTAATTATTACTTGGGAGGAATCAACAAAATATACCGGTATGCCAAAATCATTTTCCCCTTCCACATATATAGTGCCATCATATACTGCCAATCAAGTATGTCATGACCTCAAAAGAGAATGTTGAAATCCCCTTACTTCTGCCCTAGGTACCTTGTTATCTAGTGATTTCCTTGCTACAAATCAAATTAGCATCTCAGAAAACAACATACACTTGATAGAATATTCAAATCAAAATAAAGATAGTGAAAGCAATACCAGAAACCAAAAATCTCAACCAGAATACAGAAAGATGTTCTTCCCATCAACTAAGCTTATCATCCAAATAACTTCAAATCTCACCAGGGCTCCCATACCTAGGAAAATAGCCCATAGAGAAATACATAAAACTATGAACAGTACCTTCAAACCCTATAAATTATTGGTTTGTTGTACGACATCGATATTTCACATTTTCCAAGATGTACATGTCTTTCCTTAAGAAAACCCATGTATATGCAATTATCTCCACTGAAACCTGCATACATGCACTCAAAGATTGTACGAAATTTTGTATGGCGTGACCCTGCTACTTGTTGAAATAATGTAACTGCAAAGTGTATTCTAATTATTATTTTATATATTATTCATTGGATCAATCCCCATTGTGGATTGATCATGTCGACTACTGTAAAGGACCAAATCCCCTTTTGCGGATTGGTCATAATGTAATTGTAATAGGCAGAAAGAGAAGTCGGCCCCAGAATATATCAAAGAAGCCCCAGAATATAATAAAGGTGGTTATAACCACCCAGAAGAATAAGTCGGCCCTACCAGTGAAAAGACACTTCCACACATGCCAGACTTGTATAAATAAGGAGGCTAGTGCCTCACTTAGACACACACTCACTTGTTCATTGAGAGACAATTTTCAGAGTTGTAGTTGGAGAAGAGAGAGAGAGAGAGGTGCATCTTTGGGAGAGGACATTTTGTACTTGTTTGAGTTATCTCTTGGCATTGTATTGGCTATCTATATTAAGGAAGTTTTGCTAGGTTTTCTGCCCCATGAGGGTTTCCTAGGATAAATGATGTGTCTCTTGTGATTGTGTATTTCTCAGTGATCCTATATTATGCTATTATTTTCTATTGAAATGCAAATAACTCTAATAATAGCTTAAACATTAACATGGTATCAGAGCCAAGCTAAAGAGAGCATCTTTCACAAGAGAAAAGTGAAAAACGTCACTGTTGTCATACATGCAAATTAGGGATTTTTGTTCGTGAGGTATTTCAGCCCTAAAACCATCTAGAAAAGTGTGCCCTCCCTCAAGGATCATTTTGGCACCTTCATCGCACCTTTTCAGTGGCTAGATCTCCCAGAAAGTGAAACCCTAGTTTCACAAAGTATTAGAAAACCAGAGTACCAGAAGTACTAGAGTACCATAAGTACCAGAAAACCAGAAGCACCAATCCAGAAATCTGCAGATCAAGTTTGAGGAGGTAAAAGTTGGATTTTCATAAATCTGACTGCACCAGCTTACTCGCCTCAACTCAACACATCAATCCCCCGGATCAGAATTTCAAATTTTGAAGCTCATTCCAAAACTCTTTGATTAAAGGTTTCTTTTTGTTCGACGAGGAGGGACTTTTGATGAAGAGGGAGAATAAATGGAGCCCCATTTTTTCGTTTTGGGCCGCGATTTCACTTCGCGCCGAAACAGTTTGAAAAATTAGGGTTTCCTTATAAAACCTTAAATTGCAGTTGCAGTCTCAAAACCAGTTGCAGCCGTAGTACCAGTTGCAATCACCCTTGAAGTTTTTAAGAGTTGGTAATGATTACCATTGCTGCCATATGGTGCCACTACCTGCAAATACTATCAGAGGCATGTACTCACATATGTTTAAATGGTCAAACCTTAAAGAGTATTTGCAGGAGAAGGGATCTCTTGCTATAGATCCAAAAGGATCTCAAGATCCAACACATTCAGAGGAATGATGCAACCCAGGTGTGATTATTCTAATATGCATCCATTTCTTATATTGATCAATGTTGCATGTCGTAGTTATGACCTTCATTCTAACCTTTTTTGAGTCAAGGTATTAGATGGATTAAAAGTTGAGATCGTAGAACTTAACCCCTAACCTAACCTTCTGTCAAGATAGCGTATTGTCTCAGTACAGAAGACAGGTTGAAGAAAGCACTCGTCATCTTGAGTGAAGGAGACTTGGAAGAAAAGCAAACACTCATTCTTGAGGACAAAGGTCCCAGGAGAAACCTCATGTGTTAGTTCCAGGTTGCCATGGAGGAATGTTTGATCACAACACTATGAGAGTGTTGACCTCATTTTTGTATTGTATTCCTTACCTTTAATCTTTGCTTCAGACAAGTTACAAGTGATAGCTCTAAAGGAGCTACTGTGATTATTGTTCGTGCTATTACTTTATATTATCAAAAGGATATTATTCTTGCATGTTGTTTTGTTGACCTTGTTCCAGGTCACAGGTAATAACCCTGAGGAAGCTATAGTGAAGGTTGCATAAGGCAACGTAGTAAAGGACAAATCTTGAAAGAAGCAATCATCATTGGAAAAGAAGAAGGTGGCTTGTATAAGCTAAAGGGTCACTTAGAAGCTGCCATGGCCCACGCCATTGAAAACCCATGTGAACTTTGGCATAGAATATTAGCTCACATTAACTACAAGGCGCTACCATACATATGCAAAGTGGTCACAGGTTTACCAGAACTCAAGGTTGACCATGAAGGTGTATGCAATGGATGTGCACAAGGGAAGAACATCAAGAACCCTTTTCTGAAGAGAGACATCAAAGAAGAAGGAGTCCTAGAACTCATTCATTCATATGTGTGTGGCCCAATGCCATCATCCTCCATTAGTGGGTATGTATACTATATATCATTCATTGATGATTATTCTCATAAAACCTGGGTGTATTTTTTGAAATTTAAAGATGAAGTGTTCAACAAGTTCAAGGAATTCAAAGCCTTGATAGAGAATCTTTCTGAAAGAAAGATCAAGATACTCAGGTCGGATAATGGAGGAGAATACACCTCAAAAGAGTTTGTGAACTTCTGCAAAGACGTTGGGATCAAGAGGGAACTCACTACTCCCTATAATCCTCAACAAAATGGTGTAGCTGAAAGGAAGAATAGAACGATAATGGAAGTTGTGAAGACCATGATCCACGATCAAGATCTTCCTATGTGCTTATGGGCAGAAGCAGCAATGACAGCCATATATGTGCAAAACCAATTGCCCCATAGTACACTTGGGTTCAAGACCCCAGAACAGGTGTTCACCAAAAAGAAGCCAGAGGTAAGCCATCTCAAAATATTTGGTTGTCCAGTATTTATACATATACCGAAAGAGAAAAGAAACAAGTTGGAACCCTCAGAAAAAAAAGGAATATTTGTGGGATACTGTGAGGTCTCCAAGGCCTTCAGGATCTATATACCATGTCACCGTCACATTGAGATCAACAAGGATGTGACCTTTGATGAAGATGCAGTGCTCAATAAATTGAGAAAATGCCAGCTTAAAGAGGTATATGAAGAGGAACTTGTAATCCCCAGAGTTGCAGAATTAGTGAGGGAGGTTCCCAGAGCTACTGAACTAGTGAGGGAAGTCGTAACTTCCCCTGATGAGGAAATTCTAGAATATCATGATGTAGTAGAGTTTCAAGAACCTCCTCAGATGACAATCTCCCATAAAAGAAAGCTAGCTTGAGCTAGAGAGCTTATTCAATATGGAGATAAATATGGTGTTCCCGAAGGAACCACGAGACATGTGAAGAGACCTAAGCCATTCTCCAGTTATATGGCTTTGATGTATGATCTCCTAGAGAAGCAGCCTACCTGCTTTGAAGAATCCATTCAAAAGAAAGAATGGACAGATGCCATGACAAAAGAATACCAATCCATAATAAAGAACGATGTATGGGAAATAGCTCCCAGACTGAATAGCAAGGATGTGGTATCGTCCAGATGGCTCTTCAAAATAAAACATGTTGTTGATGGAAGTATTGAGAAGTATAAAGCAATATTTGTAGCTGGTGGCTTTTCTCAAAAATAAGGCATTGACTATGAAGAGACATTCTCTCATGTAGCCAGATACACTTTGATCAGAACCATCATAGCCCTTGCAGCTAAGATGAAGTGGAAGTTACACCAGATGGACGTAAAGACAGCTTTCCTAAATGGTGTTATCGAAAAGGAAGTGTATATAGAGCAACCTCAAGGATTTGAAGTTGAAGACAGGAAGTCTCATGTCTGCAAGTTGAAGAAAGCCTTGTACGGATTGAAGTAAGCTCCTAGAGCTTGGTATGGCCAGATAGACAATTTCCTGACGAGCTTGGGCTTTACCAAGAGTAAAGCAGATTCTAACCTCTACTTCAAGGTTATGAACGATGAGCCAGTGATATTATTGTTGTATGTGGATGACTTATTCTTAATTGGAGAAGAAAATATCATCACCAAATGTAAGAAGAGACTCGCCTCATAATTTGAGATGAAAGACCTTGGCCTAATGCATGATTTCTTAGGTCTTGAGGTATGGCAGAGTCCAGAGAGGATCTTCCTTAACCAAGGGAAGTATGCAGTCGAAATCTTGAAGAGATTCGACATGTTAGAGTGCAAGTCCATGAATACACCCATGGAAGCGAAGCTGAAGCTGTTGGTCGACACTTCGTCAAAATTGATTGATGCCACACTGTATAGACAAATCATTGGATTGTTGATGTACATTACGAACACCAGACTAGATATTGTTTTGTTGTGAACACCTTGAGTCAGTTTCTAGTAGAACCCAGACATGTTCACCTAGTGGTTGCAAAATATGTGATGAAGTACCTTAAGGGCACATTAGATTGTGGTCTCAGTTATGATGGAGATCATGATTTCACATTGAGAGGGTACATTGATTCAGATTGGGCAGGAAGTGTTTCTGACAGGAAAATCACTTCAGGATGTTGTTTTAGTTTGGGATCAGCCATGATATCATGGTAGAGTAGGAAGCAATCTAGCATTTCTCTCAACACAGTGGAAGCATAATACATTGTTGTGTATTCTTCCAGCTACGAAGCTATATGGATTCAAAAGTTGTTGACCGGTCTATTTGACCTAGAGATGGAAGCAACCACGATCCTATGTGACAACCAGAGCTTCATAAAGATGACATAGAATCATGTTTTCCATGATAGGTCGAAGCACATAGAGATTCGTTATCATTACATCTGTGACATGGTGTGGAGAGGAGCCTTAAAGCTCTAGTACGTTAGCACAGATGAACAAGTTGTTGATGTGTTGACCAAGCCTCTATCTCATGTAAAGTTTGAGCACTTTCGAGATAAGCTTGGTATAGTCTGAAAGGAACCTCCTCGAAATGGGGAGTAGCTATTGTGATATGACTAGTACTGAGCTTCCATCCTTATAGCTACGACGTAAAGCCAGTCTAGTATCTTGCTTCCAGCTTGAGTGTTGTGACGTAAAGCAAGATGTTGTGATGAGACTAGTATTGTGCTTCCAGCTTGATAGTTGTGACGTAAAGCCAATATAGTATCTTGCTTCCAGCTTGAGTGTTGTGACGTAAAGCAAGACATTGTGATGAGACTAGTACTGTGCTTCAAGCTTGATAGCTGTGATGTAAAGCCAATCTAGTAGCTTGCTTCCAGCTTGAGTGTTGTGACGTAAAGAAAGATATTGTGATGAGACTAGTATTGTGCTTTCATCTTGATAGTTGTGACGTAAATCCAGTCTAGTATCTTGCTTCCAGCTTGAGTGTTGTGACGTAAAGCAAGACGTTGTGATGAGACTAGTACTTTGCTTCCATCTTGATAGTTGTGACGTAAAGCCAGTCTAGTATATTGCTTCCAGCTTGAGTGTTGTGACGTAAAGCAAGACGATGAGATGAGACTAGTACTATGCTTCCAGCTTGATATCTGTGACGTAAATCTAGTCTAGTATCTTGCTTCCAGCTTGAGTGTTGTGACGTAAAGCAAGACGATGAGATGAGACTAGTACTGTGCTTCCAGCCTGATAGTTGTGACGTAAATCCAGTCTAGTATCTTTCTTCCATCTTGATAGTTGTGACGTAAAGAAAGACGAGTATTGTGCTTCCAAATTGACAACTCTGACGTAAATCCAGTCCAATATTATGATGATGAGCCAGCCTTGTGTTGTGATGATGATGATGATGTATTAGTTTTATACTAGTTCATATTGATGCAGATGATGATTGCATTCCTTTGAGAATGGTGATGTTTCCGATGAAGAAAACTTCCGATGATTTATAGATACACCAGTCAATGTTCCAAGATGATATTGATGATGTTTTCCTCCTGATGTTGTTGATGATAAAGGCCTCTCTCTCATCTGATGTTGTTGAAGAATACCCTTCTTGTTAAGGGGGAGTGTTGAAATAATGTAACTGCAAAGTGTATTCTAATTATTATTTGATATATTATTTATTGGATCAATCCCCATTGTGGATTGATCATGTCGGCTTCTGTAAAGGACCAAATCCCCTTTTGCGGATTGGTCATAATGTAATTGTAATAGGCAGAAAGAGAAATTGGCCCCAAAATATATCAAAGAAGCCTCGGAATATAATAAAGGTGGTTATAACCACCCAGAAGAAGAAGTCAGTCCTCACAATGAAAAGACACTTCCACAGGTGCCAGACTTGTATAAATAAGGAGGCTAGTGCCTCACTTATACACTCACTCACTTGTTCATTGAGATACAAGTTTCGGAGCTGCAGTTGGAGAAGAGAGAGAGAGAGAGGTTTATCTTTGGGAGAGGAATTTATGTACTTGTTTGAGTTATCTCTTGGCATTGTATTGGCTATCTATATTAAGGAAGTTTTGTTGGGTTTTCTGCCCCATGAGGGTTTCCCAGGATAAATGATGTGTCTCTTGTGATTGTGTATTTCTCAGTGATCCTATCTTATGCTATTGTTTTCTATTGAAATGCAAAGAACTCTAATAATAGCTTAAAAATTAACACTACTATGGCTCCAATTTGTTGAAACCCACTTGTGACCACCCTTGTTCTTTCTTCTCCTTGACCTGATCTCTATATGGAAGTCCTTCTCCACATATCCAAGATCTTCTTGAATCATAGTTCTTCGTGTTCCAATTTTCTTTGTATCAATGTGTCAAGTGTCTTCTCCTTCACCCTAGCCTTGATTTTATAATATTGAGTTATGACCTAACCCTAATCTCCAAAGTGATTAACGGTTGAGATTACTTCTCACCTCACTTGATATCAATGGATATTATTCAATTCACTAATGTTCATTAGGGAATTTCTTTAAATAAAATTGAACTCTCTAATAAAAGCACTTTACTTTAATAATTCCTTTGATTAAAGTAAAGTCTCATGGTAGAAGGCTTTGGATGACTTCCACACATCTAGACACTTAGACCCATGTGGGAATACATGTCTAATGCTACAAACATCAACACTCCCACTTAGCGAAAAAGGTATTCTGCACCACTCCAAGTTTGTCTCTGAAGAACACAAACTTCCCTTTATCCAAGGGTTTCATCAGAATATCTACAACCTTCTCATCTGTGTAAATATACTGAAGCTTCACTTCTCCATTCTAGATCCTATCTTGAATGAATTGATATATGATCTCGATATGCTTGGACCTATCACATAATATTGGATTCTCCAAGACTTTGATACAACTCTGATTATCACATTATATCATTGTAGGATCCAACTCCTGATAAAATAACCCTATAAGAAATCTGTGAAGCCAAATGGCTTCACAACTAGTCATACTCGTTTCCATATACTCTGCCTCTACTTAATCGATTACTACAAAAGTCTACTTCCTATTGAACCATGTAATCATTGTTGATCCCAAGTTGAAGCAGCACCCCGAGGTGCTCTTTCTATATACTAAACTCACTTCCCAATCCAAGTCTATATATCCTTGCAACTCCACTCAGTCACCTCCAAGATACCTCAATACATACTCCATTGTACCTCTCAAGTACCTGAGCACATGCTTTGTTGCTATCCAATGCATCTACCTTGGCTCCACCATGAACTGACTCAAGGTGTTCATAACAAAACATATATATATATATATATCCTAGTATTGACCAAATACATTAAGGACCCTATCAACTGCCCATATATCTTGGGATCCACCAACTATGAATATGAAGTGTTAACCTTATTCAAATTGGTGACCATATGTGTGGCCATTAATCTACAGTCTTCCATCCTCAATATCCACTACAAACTTCCCTTGACCAAGGAAGATCTCTCTTGATATATTCCATACATCTAACCCCAATAAATAATGCACCAAGCCATTATCCTTCATCTTGAACTCAGTAGCGAAAACTGCTTTGCACCATGCAATAAGCTCCTCTGTACTTGTAAGAAATAAATCATCTACATACAAAACCAAGATGAGTGGATCTGCCCCAAAAAGTATGAAGTACAAGTTAGGATCTGCCTCACTCTTGGTAAATCCCATACTCTGCAAGTATCTTTCAATCCTAGAATACCATGCCCTGGGTACCTATTTGAGTCTGTATAAGGCTTTCTTAATCCTACACACATGAGACTCCCTCCCATGTACCTCAAATACCTAAGGTTTCTCTATGTATACTTCTGCCTCAATGATCCCATTGAGGAAATATGTCTTCACATCCATCTAATGAATCCTCCACCTCATAACAAAAGCAATAGAAATACCAGCTCAAATAGAACCATACCTGGAGAATGGAGCAAAATTATCCTCATAGTCCACTCCCTCTTTCTGGAAGAACCCTCTTGCCACGAACCTTTCCTTGAACTTCTATATGCTACCATTTGCAACATGCTTGATATTGTAGATCTATCTATAACTCACAATTGACTTCCCCTATGGTCTTAGCACTATGTCCCAAAGATCATTCCTCATAATAGAGGTGTACTCCTCTACCATGGCATCATTCCATACATGTTAATTTGTTGATTCCTTAAAAATGGAAGGCTAAGCATCAATGATGATACTCATAAGCACCATATAGTTCAAAAATTTCCTCGGAGGCCTGTGCTCTCTAACTCCACTTCTAGGAGTCTTACCAGCATCCCTCAATGTCTATAATAGCCACATGGGCCTCCTGATAAAACTAGAAGGGGATAAATTCTCCTCCCCACCTAAAGGTTGACTCGTTGCTTATTGTTTCTCACCCTTCGAAGCATGTTGCTCCTCATCATGTTGCTCCTCATCCTCTGCCACTTATGATGACTCCTAATATCTCCTAGATGCCAAGTTCTCCTTGAAATTAACATCTCTTCTCACAACTATATTCCTCTGCACTGGAATGAATATCATGTAAGCCTTTGACGTATCATTCTACCCCCAAAATATTCCCTTCTATCCTAAAGGTTCCATCTTTTTTCTCTTCTCCACAGGTACATAGATGTAGACTGGAAAACCAAAGATCTTCAAATGTCCTATCTCTGGATTCACTCTTGAGAATGCCTCCTTCGAAGTCTTGTCCCCCAATATCATGTGAGGAATCATGTTTTCCACATATACCGTTGTGTTATATTCATCTTCCCAAAGAAACGTGGGCAACACCTGGTCATGTATCATATCCCTGGAAAAACCAATGATGGACCGGTTCTTTCTCTCTACAACCCCATTTTTCTAAGGGTTTTATGAGACCATCATCTCCCTCTTGATCCCTTCCTCCTTGCAAAAATCCTTGAAGTCATTGGAGGTGTACTCTCCCCCAATTATCCAACCTCAAGACCTTGATCTTATCTCCTGTCTGGTTTCCCACCTGAGCTCTAAATTCTTAAAACTGACTAAAGACCTAATCATTGGTCTTCATAAAGAAGATCCATGTTTTCCTAGAAAAATCATCAATGAACATCACATAGTATGATGTTCCCTACACTGATGCTATTGACATCGACCCACTCACATATGAATGGATAAGATCCAAGATCCCCTTGGACCGACTTGCAAAGCCAAGAATTTTGTGGAATGGTCGATACGGGATAAAAATTCCTATGTGACTTATGCAGCATGAACTGAAAATGAAAATTGACATAAGTATGTAATGCGGGAGGCAACACCATACTCTCCATGGTGAATGGAAGAATAATCAATTGGACGAGTAAGAACTCTATGTAACTAGATCAGTTTCCTAAATCCCTACAAAACCCAAATTGTTGAGACTAAACTCAAAACTTTATGCTTTGTTCAGAGGTGACTCGACTCCTTCCAATAACGGAAAAGAAGACTCACTCCCACGCTCTTTTTTATTATTTGATTTTTTTGTCTTTGTCATATTATGAAAGCCTAAAAAAGAGTAAAATAATGTTATAATACAATGGAAGAAACAAGTGTCACGAACAAGCAAAACTAGTTCCAAGTGCAAGGAGCATACCTATGCTCAATGCAAGGAAATGTGTGTAGGATATGGACACTTGGAGGAATGTTTCCTCTAGGGATACAGGTGTCAAGTCGCAAAAGAAAATATTGCAAGGCTAGCAACTAATGAGAATGCATAAGCAAGAGGATAAACAATAGGGATTTGAATTTGAAATTAGGCTCAAAAGCGTGAGCGGTAAGTATGCAATGCACACAAAATTATGGTAGCCCCATGAGTAAATACCCAGAATAATAAAGAGAAAAATTTATGAGGCTTCAACGAAAATTCATGGCGGGACTAAACAGGGCTCCTAAGCCTATTAAAGTACTTCACCATGGGTGCCAAACTACGAACAAGGTTCTAACTAGGGAACCCATGAATGGTAGGCTCTACCACATGAATTACAACACTTCTAAACAACAAAGAAGGTTCTATGTCATAACTCAGTAGGGTCAATCCTAAGGCAAAATGAAATAGGAAACAGATAATGAAAAAAAGTATGAAGGAGAAAATCTAACATGTATGCCAATTTTGATATCATTACCTATCAGAACGGATTGACATGGGAAAAAGGATCCAAAGAAAATGTCTTCAAACTCTTGTATATAAGGCCAACAACACTCACCTAGAAGTTAATAAATCCAATATGGAAACCTATGATAATAACATGTACTATGGATTACAAAACTTTAACACAAGAAACCCTAAAAGTACAATATGTACAGAGCACTACACATCCTTGTGGCTTATGCATAGTACTTCTTCAGGTAGAGCCCATTGTTAGGCTCAAGCTAAGGGCTTCTTCAATAAAAAACATGTAAACATTCCAATGGAGGAAGAGGTCAAAAATCCATAATCATAGCTTCAAGAATAGCCTCATCCGAAGGAAATTCAACATCCAAAAACCATGTAAACTGGGACTCGAAGACTCACCAATACCAAGGCTCTAGGTCTCACAAATCGTAAGATCAAACTCAAGCATAAACTAAATATCGTTTGTGCCAATAGGGGGAATCAAGGGATCACATGCCCCCATTGGATACAACATCTGATCAATTGTTGACACCTTGTCTCAAGAAGGCAAACATGATTGTAAAGGATCCTTCTTAGAAGCAATTGAACACCGAGGATAAGACGCCACATAATTCACCCATGGTGGGGAAGAGTCTACTTGAACACTAGGAACATACAAAGGACAAACCTAAGATAAAGACGAACTATCACATGAAATTTGATCAATAGTGACAATTCTTTCGTTGTGAGGAAAATGCATTACACGAAAGAGTGTAGACACCATAACATTCATAGCATAAACATAATCATGCCCAAGAATAATATTGAAGTCTAAAGGGATTGGAACCACTAACAAATTGACTAGGACAGTCTTCCCACCTAATGTTACGGGGAATTGAGGAAGAATCCCAAAATATTCACTAGGTCTTTTATTGAAATCTATCATCTCTACGGTAGTTGACAAAATCTTGGGAGAACCCAAAGCTTTCCAAGACGAGAAGGATAAAATACTTGTGGAGGATCCTTCATCTACAATACATCATTACATTCCCATTGAATCAAATTTAACCATTACTTGGAAAAGTGCAAAAGAATGAAGACGAGACTCAACAAGATCATTCCAATCAAAGGAAACCATCCTAGGACTTGGAGGGAGTGTACTCAAAGGGAGTGGAATGCCCCCTTGTTCAGAAGGTACTGAACTAGAAATTCTAAGGACGTAATTGAAAGATGCATCACTCCCCAAAAGAAGAGTGGGATCAACCAAATATTTCATCAATGCGATCACTTTGTTAGACTATTCACTCTTCAAGAGAAAAGTGGGATTGGCCAAAGATTACATCGGTTCAACCACTTCCTCGACCAGTAGTTGAATAGGCTATGAGACAACATGGTCAAGAAACACATCACCCTCCAAAAGAAGAGTGGGGTCATCTGAATATTCCATCAACACGACCATTTCATCAACCATTGGTTGAATATATTGTTGGGAAACCGAAGATGACTCGAAACTAGAAGGGTCGTCAAACAAGGACCATGCTCTTCATACCATGGGAATAGCAGGGCATAGATGAGTAAGGTTATCTCCCTAGAAAATATTACAAGGGAAATTTGTCTTACGTCCTATTCATCTAGGTTTCTCAACATTATCAATGCACCCATCATAACTTGTAGTGATTGGTGGGTTTCCCCAAGCATGACTCTTAATGGTTGAAGACATGTATCCAACATGAGTTGTAAAGGTTGGTGATGTTTGTCCAGTATGACTAGCAGTGACTAGATTCGTGCCCCCGGCATGACTAGTAGTGCTTGGTTGCTTGTATTCAACATGATTCGCAGAGGTTGTTGACATATCTCCAACATGACTAGCATAGGTTGGTTTCATGCCCCTGGTATGACTAGCAGAGGCCAGTGACTTGACTCCAACATGAATCATAGAGGTTGTTGAACTACTACAAGTATGACTTGAAGTGACTGGAATTTTTCCCTCGGCATGACTTGCAGAGGTTGGTGGCACATCTCCAACGTGACTAATATAGGTTGGTGATTTCTTCTTCTTACTCTTCCTCTTCTTATTCATTTTATACTTTTGGTTATTAGTAGCTAGACTTTAACCAGAAGAGGGAGAAGGAGAAGAAGTAGACTTTGCTAACGCAGAAGGTAAAGGATCAACATACATTCGATGCCCATGACATAAGGTGCTTGTATAATAAGCATCAAGATAATTCCTAACATTCGGATTGGTCCACACCCAAACTGGTATTCCAACATTCAACCTAGGAATGTTCAAAGTGGCCATCAAGCGGGCACCAACATTTCCAAATAACGGAAAAGCACAAGAA
The DNA here is from genome assembly GCA_009831015.1 of Picea engelmannii. NCBI lineage: Eukaryota > Viridiplantae > Streptophyta > Pinopsida > Pinales > Pinaceae > Picea > Picea engelmannii. The sequence goes on along the minus strand of ML796969.1, from coordinate 50,755 downwards.
TCCCCTTGGGAAGGGGTCCCTTGATTGGTATCCTCAAGAGGCCATGGTGTTCTTGTTGGACACATAATCCTTGGGAGTGTGGTCTTTGTAACAATAATGTACATATGAAGTGTCATAGGTGATAGGAATAGACATACATTGGAGAAGACCAACGGTTGCATTTTTGTGTATTTATTGAGCTTCATGCTAATGGAATAATCATGGATTTATGATTCCTTCCCACTGTTGGCCTAACATTGGTATCATAGCATGGTCCTCATCCTCCTAGATCATAGCTCCACTTGTTATCCCATAGCCTGTAACTTTCCTTCATTAAATCCATGAAGAAAATATTTTAACGGGCCAGGAAAGTCCAGAAAAAACTCTGGTGACAGAGAATCCAATCAATGTGGGCTCGAATTGATCTGGTACATGGAAAAGAGATGGTTGACGATGACGTGAAGATAGTGTGAGGTGAAGAGCCCCGGTGTCAAATGATTTATGGAGGTTATCATATTGTTGTGTTTGGTTCCATACATTTCCATGGCTCATGGATCCAGAGTTATCATACTCTAACACATCATGGAGTATCAGACTAAGAACACCTCCATGAAATGACTCTAGTTCACTCGCTTCAACAAGTGTAAGTCTTCAGTGTGACCTCCATCTTGTTTAAGCTTGTGCCATCAACTTCAAATTGCGCCTCACTTATATTCCTGAGAGAAAGTGTGAGCGCCTTCACTGAAATTAGTGAAAATTCAAGGAACTATAGACAGAGGGTTCTGTGAATTATTTTTTATTTTATTTTGGTGTGCAAGAAGGAAAACGACAATGCATTATCTCAAATCCATTGTTGGTGTAGTGCTTACCAGCAAGGAGAACTACAGAGAATGGTACAGGAAGATCAAGAGCACACCGATCTTCAACAACCTGTGGAAAGGGATTTGTGAAGCAAAATCAGTCCCTCAAAGTAGCAACATCATTGAAGAAGATGCAGAATCAGAAGAAGAAGAAGAAGTTGTCTCAGAAACGAAGAGTAGCTAACATGGTAGAAAACCATCCATTTCAACCTCAAACAAAGAATGTTAGATATAGGAAGACAAATACCAGAAGGCATATGTTGTGATCTCTGCTACAATAAGTGAGGAGGTGAGCCATCATATTTCTTATATTAATGATTCCTATGGGGCCTTGAAAAGATTGAATAAATTGTCTGACACACATTTTGAGCTTGAACTCATACTTAATATTGAAACTCTTCAACCTAGAGTTGAAGAATGATGACCCTATGGCCTTAGCCTCATAAATCAAATCCATAATGCATGAAATTGAAGCCACCGTAGAGAATATTGATCAACCTCTCAGGGCCTTCATTAAGGCCCTCTACCCTACATATTCTCACTATCTTAAATCGTTGCAAGTGATCAATTGAAATCCATCACATTTGACAAGCTGGTGAAAAAATTTGTAGATCGTGAGAAATCATTTGGAAAGAAGTCAACTGCTTCAACTGGCGTGATTGTTTACCTTTCTAAAAAAGACAAGAATAAACCACATGATTCTTCCAGAGGAGAAAGCGTTAGAAGAGGACGAGGACGTGGAAGAAAGATTCTCAGAGGTAGGGGGTAGACACAACTAAGGTGATAGATCCAATCTTCATTGTACCCATTGCAAAAATAATGGGTCCCATGAAGCAAATGACTACAGAGTTCCATGGGACAAGATCAAAGAAGACAAAAAATATAAGAAAGAGGACAAAGGTAAATCTGCATAACCAGCAAAAGATAATCCACTTGAATCTTCCCATTACATTGTTGCTCAATGAAATATAAGAGTAACAGAATATTTATTTAACACTGCATATAGTCCTTGAAAATATGCATGGCTTCTTGACATAGGTGCAACCTCTCACATGAAATTCTGAAGAGATTTTTTTGAAGACTTTAATGACAATGTAGATGGCATAGTGTATTTTGCAGACAAGTCCAGCCTTAAACCTTCAAGAATGGGCACCATCAGGATTAAGTTTCCTAGACTCCCATATTTTCTTCTGCACAATGTACTCTATCTTCTTAAATTGCAAAGAAGCTTGATGTCCATTGTGCACATCAGATAGAAAGGCCACTATGTTGATATGATCAATGGCAAAGTTGAAATACGAAAGGATTCTGATAACATGCTTGTTATTATCGGAATGGAAGATGGAATATTTTTTAAGTTGAATGGGACATATGCCCATACACACAATGTTGCATACCTCTCTGATCATGGTGAAGGTATAATGTCATCTAGTTTTTTGTGGCATGCTAGATTTGGTCATATCAATTATGACAGTCTTCGCTTATTAAGAAAGAATGGTGTTTCCGGTCTGCCTACTATTCCTAGAAAACTGAAACAGTGTAATGCTTGTATCCTTGGAAAGCATAGAAAAAATCCATTCCATGATTCTACTTCTAAAGCATGTAGAAAACTTGAACTGATTTATTATAATTTGTGTGTCCTTATGCATGTTCCTTCTACAAATGGAAATAAATATATAATATCTTTTATTGATGATTACACCGGGATGTATTGGGTGTACTTGCTTAAAGATAAATCAAAAGCTTTTGAAACATTTAAAAATTTTCATGTATGAATCCAAAATGAAGCTCAGCCTCACATTGGCTCTCTTCGCACTGATAATGGAAGAGAATATACATCTAATGAATTTGAAAGTTACCTTAACCAACATGGGATCAAACATCAAGCCACAATTCCATACAATCCTCAACAAAACGGTGTAGTTGAACAAATGAACAGGACACTCCTAAATGTGGTTCATTCCATGATGTTTTTCAAGAATGTTAAATTGATGTTTTGGGCTGATGTAATTATGTGTGCATATTATGTCAAAAACAGGTGTCCATCTCATGCTATCAAAAACAATAATCCATATGAAATGTGGTATGGCCACATTCCTTCAGTGATATATCTCAAGGTCTTTGGTTCCACCTGTTATGCCTTGATTCCTAAGGAACAAAGAAGCAAGATTGATGCAAGGAATCATAAGTTCATCTTCTTGGGGTACTCAAATACCACCAAGGGGTATCATCTTTACGATGAGACAAACAAGAATTTCATCATTTCCATATATGTTATCTTTCTCGAATCCACCAAGAAAGAAGAAACTGTTGAGAGGCAGCGTGATCATCTGAATAGATTCACTTGTGTAAAGACATATCATGAATTTGATGATGGGATTCCACATGTTAAAGGAGGGATCCCTGTCTTGGGTCAATATCTAGAATCTCCTTCCAAAACGCCATCTTCCCCACATGAAGAAGTTCCTAACAAAGAATATGAAGTTGATTTGGATGATGTGATCGAGAGGATTGAAAAATTGAGGCTTGATAAGAACTCAACACCATCTCAATCAGTTGAGAAACCTGAACCATCTCATAAAGGTCCACTAAAATGGCTCACAAAAACACTTGAAAGTGTTCATCCTAATTATATCGGAAAGACAAGAACCAGATTGTCCTCAAAACAAGATGGAGGTAGTGTAGATAATTCAAATTCAGGGGATGTAGATGACATGGATGTTTTGTATGATTGTGAGTTGAATCTATCTACTAACCATGAACCAACTTCATTTAAAGAAGCCACTTCTCATGATGAATAGAAAGAAGCCATGCAAAAGGAATATGATGCTCTCATCGAGAATTGGACATGGAAGTTGATGGATCCTCCATTTGGAACCAAACCAATCGACTGCAAGTGGGTATTCGAAGTGACAAAGGAGATTGTGTGGCTCAAGAAAATACTTGAAGATTCGTAGGAAAAACAGGTGAATTCTACTCCTCTTCTAGTTGACAATACTTTTGCAATCAAGTTGGCCAAGAATCCTAGATTCCATGATCGAACAAAGCACATCAACAAAAACTATCATCTGATTCTATATCAGGTATAGGCCAAGAAAATTCACTTGAGACATTGTTCCACAAATGAGCAAATTGCAGACATCTTCACCAAAGCACTTGGAAGATAAAAGTTTGAGAAGTTCATAATGATGCTTGGATTCACACACACCCCTTCGGATTAAGGGGGAAATGTTGGACATGTAATCCTTGGGATTGCGATCTTTGTAACATTAATGTGCATATGAAGCGTCATAGGAAATAGGAAGATTCATACGTTGGAGAAGACCGACGGTTGCATTTCTGTATATTTATTGAGCTTCATGCTAATGGAATATTCATTTAGTAGAGTTATGATTCCTACCCACTGCTAGCCTGACAGTTCTTATGCAGAGGTTTGTCCCTTGCGGGATTGTTCATGTCCGAAAAAGTCTCACACACTGACTCTAGGGAACCAATGGTATAAAAACCCACACCTTCTAAGAGGTGGATCCACACTTTCAAGAGAACGACGAGGGATCATTCCCGACCAATGGAGCGGTTGGTCAACCACCTTGAATCAACGATCTAAAAGTGGTGATACAGAAACAACCTAAGGAAAACTATAAAGAGCATCACTCCACTAAAAGGTCCTAAGAGAAACATCACAAAAAAACAATTTCTCCAAAACTTAACCCAGGTGGATAAGGTCCTGAGTCCAAAGTAATGAAAAATTGGAAAGGGACCTTTCGAAAACTGGCATGTGTTGATTAAGTCCCAAGACCGATGAAATAAGGAGTGAGAAGTAGTTAGCCAAACTCCACTTACCATCCCTACCTGGTGCAAGTAACCCTCGCTTCATGGGGAACCCTCCAGGGGTATTGATAGCATCATATGACATCTGCCACAGGTGCCACGAGAAACCCCCCATAGTCACCTATGAAGTACCTAGGAAAATAATGTAACGTTCCCAACAACCTAGGTTGGGGCATGCCTCACAAAAATCTCCCAATTATAGCTATGATACCACTTTGAAACATTCCCCCAACCCAATCGAGGGACGTTACGGTGCAGAATACACATAAAAAATAAATTTCTACTAACTAAAGTAATTCTTTTACTGTTAGTCAATTTTCCTGTAGCTTATAGCTACGAATCTAAAACAGGTTTAGCTCGTCTATAAACATAAAATAGATGCATTTAAAGCACACCAAATTAACATGAATGCAACTTAATCATTCACACAGTAGCATATATATCATTCTCAAATACACAGAGTTCATGCACAATGATAACACATGTAAATAACACAACAACAAGATATAACACTGATCTTTCAAACTTATTGTGCAACCAGTTGCTTGGGATAGACATTCTACTTGACCATAGACTGATTGTTCCAATTCTCAATAGTCAATCACCCCCAAGCTGAGGCTAGTAATCCACAAAAGAGGGTGGTCTCTCACAGTCCACTTGTAGCTCATAAAAATCATAACCCAACAGATATTCTCCTACAACTATCCTTATTTTTCTACCAGCTCTCTTCCTCCTTACCTTCCCAACCCAAGGAATGCATCATTTGTTTATCAGGGATAACCCAAGGGATGTGCCATCTGTTTATCAGGATTAACCCAAGGAATGTGTCATTCGTTTATCAGGGTTTCTCTATCACATGTAGATAGGAATATCTGAGCTGGGAACTCAAGGGAACTTGCTGCTAGGAAAACTACCAGCAAACCAACAACAAACATGTGTTGTTACAGTGCAACTCACTCCGGAGTTCACTCTTCAGGCCTGACAACCTGGCTCTTCAATATTCAACTACAAAACGCTCCAAATACATTCCATCTTTCTCTAGAATTTTCCCTCCATGATTGCACCAGCTTCAAGCTCTCTTTCTTTCTCTCCTTTTCTCTCATGCACAAAAACTTCCTCTTATCTCAGAACTGTTGACCCCAACCCATACGAATTTTCTCCCTTTGGATTGCCTTTCTTGACTCACACTCTTCCCCAAGTTGATTGTACTCAACCCCCATGTGCCCAATAACTTTGGGATGTGACCACTCACACCCACCCTCTTACATGTATTCAATCATTGGATTTGGGAACACTCAATCAGAAATGGGAAGGTTCAT
>ML796969.1:25882-44404 GCA_009831015.1 Picea engelmannii | reverse complement strand
CCGGTATTCTTCCTACATGTTTTCCTCATGCTCCCATGTAGCATCTTCGGGACTGTAGCAGGTCCATTGAACCTTTACTAGCCCTATGGATTTTTTTCCTGAGCACTTTTACTTTATGATCCAAGATGCATACTAGTTCCACCCGAAAATCTCCTTCGTGCTCCACCTGGATCACATTCCAATCAATTATGTGGTTAATATCAGGTACATACTTCTTTAATAAGGATACATGAAATACATTATGCACTTTCATGGATGTAGGAAATGCTAGCATGTATGCAATTGACCCTATCTTTTCTAATATTTCAAAAGGTCCACAATATATTGCTTTCAACTTCGAGAAACTTCCTAATCTTAGCAAACTTCTCTTTGCCTTCACTTTCAAAAACATATGTTCGCCCATTTTAAAATATCTAAAAACTCTATTTTTGTATGCATAAATTTTCTTCCTATCCTGGTCAGCCTTTAAATTTTGTTTTATCCTTGTCATCTTCTCTTCCATTTCCTTCAACAAATCTGGCCCAACAATTGTTTTGTCTATTGGATTATCTCAACTCACCAGAGTGTTACATTTTCTACCATGCAATGCTTCAAATGGACTCATTTTCAATGAGGCCTAATACCCATTGTTGTAGGAAAATTCAATTAAATGAATATAATCTTCCCATTTTAATAGTTGATCCATCAAATACATTCTGAGCATGTCCTCAATTATCCTGTTAGTCCTGTTTGTTTTCCCTTCTGATTTTGGATGATATAATGTACTAAGATTTAAATTTGTTCCAAAACCCTTGAAAAAACCTTTCCAAAAAATTGAAGTAAACTTTGGATCTCTATCTAAAAGTATTATCTTAGGCACTCCATGTAGCCTAGCAACTTCTTTCATGTAGATATCTGCAACATTTGGTTTCTTGTGTGTAGTCTTTACTGAAATAAAATGTGTCTCTTTAGTCAATTTATCCACCACCACCATGATGGAATCATGTTGCTTCATTGTTCTGGGTAGCTTAGTAATAAAATCAATTGTAAATACTTCCCACTTCCATTCTGGAATGGGAAATGGTTGTACAAAACCTGCTATATGCCTATGTTTTGTCTTTACCTTTTGGCATTCTAGACATATGGCTATGTAATTAGCCACTTCCTTCTTCATTCTCGACCAAAAGTATTTGTTTCTTACCGATGCAATTGTCTTGTGATATCCTGGGTGTCCAGCATATGGAACATTGTGCATTTCTCTCATAACTGCATTTTTCAGTTCACTAGAATTCAACACATACACCTTACCTTTGTACATGAGAATCTCATCTTCCTTTAGCTCATAACAATTAAATTTCTACTGAAAATTACCTTGTTGTAATGTCCCTTTTATTTTCAAATAATGATGATTTGAATTTGTTGCTGCAATAATTTGAAATTTCAGATCCTGTCATGTACATGTTGATGGTCTTCACATGCACTTCATGAGCTCTCATGTTGAGTGCATTAGCCAATTGATTTTCTTTGTCTTTTATATGCTTAATTTCGAAGTCATATTCACTCAGAAATTTCAGCCATCCAGTTTGTCTAGGATTTAGTGGTGGTTATCCAAACAAATGTTTCAGACCATAGTGGTATGTCCTTAGCTCTAATTTCTTACCCATAAGGTAATGCCTCCACATTTTCAATGCATATACAATCGTTTCTAACTCCAAGTCATGTGTAGCATAATTCATCTCATACTCTTTTAATTTTCAAGACTCATAGCATACCACATGGTCCCTTTGACTGAGAACTCCATTGAGTCCTTTCTTGCATGTATCGGTGCACAAAAACAAACCTTCATTTGGATATGCAATCTTCAAGATTGGTGCACTTGTCAATATTCCCTTCAATTGTTGAAAACTCTCTTCACACTTGGAAGTCCATTCAAATTTCACTCCCTTATTTTGCAAGTAATTGGACTCGCAATCCTTGAGAACCTTTTTATGAATCTTTGGTAATAACCAACAAGACCCATGACTGATCTAACCTATGTGAATTTTTTTGGTGTTGATCATCCTCTAATGGCCTCTATCTTCTCACGATCAACTTCTATCACTTTCGTTGAAATTATATGCCCCAAGTAGTGAATATTCTTTTGGTAAAAGATGCACTTACTTATCTTAGCATACAACCTATGCTCTCTTAAAACTTGCAACGCCATCCTTAAATGTTGTTCATGCTCCTCTTCTAATTTAGAGTAGACAAGTATATCATCTAGGAACACAATCACAAACTTTCCCAGGTACTCTGTGAACACTCCATTCATCAAACACATAAAAATTGTTGGGGCATTTGATAGTCCAAATGGCACTACTGTGAATTCATAATACCCATATCTTGTTTTGAATGTTTCCTTTCCGATGTCTTCTTCATTTATCTTTACTTGATGATATCCTAATCTCAAGTCAATCTTCGAAAATATTCTTGCACATTTTAGTTGATCAAACAAATCATCAATTCTTGGCAAATGATATTTATTCTTTATGGTAACCTTATTAAGATGCTTGAAATCAATACACATCCTTAAGGTCTCATCCTTCTTCACAAAAAAAACCGGGGATCCCCAAGGAGACACACTTGGGCATATATACCATTTCTTCAAAAGTTTTTCAAGTTGCATCTGCAACTATTTTAGTTCTGGTGTTCCCATTCTGTAAGGTGTCTTAGACACTAGGGCAGCTCCTGGCACCAAATCAATAGAGGAATCAATGTCTCTCTTTGGTGGAAAACATGAAATTTCTCTAAAAATATCTTCAAAATCCCTCAAGACCGAATGGTCTTCAATGCTTGTCACTTTGTCTTTGGTTGTCTCCTCCATATGGGCTACAAAAATATGACATCATTTCCTGAAACTCGTCTTCAAATGCATATCCGAAATCTCTCTAACAACTACAGCTCTTAGAATGCCTTGAATCTAACCTTGTTTCCCTTCCTCATCAAGACATGTGATTATCTTGTTGTAACAGTCTAGGACAACATGGTGTTTTTCTAACCAATCCATGCCAATTAGACAGTCATATGAACCCAATGGTATGATGTTTAGATCTACCTTTGTGTGAATTCCATTCATGTCTATCGGGCAATCCTTAACCAATTCATTGTTCTTTCTCTTAGCTCCTATGGCTAACTGAACTAACCAAGATTTATGATGCTTACTTCTTTGCAAGTGAACTACTTCAACAATGTTAGAATTTATGTAACTATGTCTAGCTCAAGAATCAATCAAAATTGATATGGGTTGGTTATCAATCTTACCTTCCACTTCGATCATGGGGGATTGATATTCCTCTTGCTTGTTGTCCAATGCTGCATAAATCCTTGGCATGCTTCCTCCCATGTCTCCCACTATTTCATCCTCTTGAATGTTGTGGATAGTCATCATTCTCTCTCCTTTGTGAGGGAAATCCCTATATAGATGATTTCCCTCACATCCTCAACATTGCACCAGCTGCTTCCTTGTCATTTTTCCAAATGAATCTGCAATCTTATGTTCATTTTGGGCGACTTGAACTTGTTGATTTGCTTGAGAATTATTCCTAAAAAAGGGTGGCTTAAAACCCTTCTGTCTTTGATCATTTTTACCCTTCATCTTGTTATTCCAATATTTTTGGAAAATTGGTCTTTGTTTTCTCTACTCATACAGATGCATTGCTCTCCTTATGGTTTCCTCCAAGGTTTTTGGGTTATCATATTAAATCGTATCACTATAGAAAGAGGGTAACCCACTCATAAATATTTGGATTTTGACCTTCTCATCCTTGATGAAGTCAACATATTTTAACAATTCAAAAAACCACTTCTCATATTCCTCCATTTTCATGGTTCCCAACTTGAGTTCAAAGAACTCTTTCATCTTTCTTTCATAGCAATGCTCAGACAAATATTTCTCTTGGAAATATCCCTTGAACTTCCTCCATGAGATTCTTTTCTCATCAAGGTTCTTGGCTTGTTTAAGTTGATCCCACCACATGGTTTCCTTCCCTTGCAAGTGGTAGGTGGAAATTCTTGCTTCTACCCGGGATGGGTAATCATATAGCTGGAAATATTTCTTGATTTCCAACAGCCAGGCCTAGCCTCTTCTCCTTTATTATGTCCACCATTTAAATTTGGTGGCTCAATCTTCCTGATTTCACCCTGCAAGATTTCTACCTCAGGTCTTCTCCTTTGCCTTTGAATAGGAGACACACTTGGGTTGCTCCCTTGACCTAAACTTGCATGAGTTATTCTGGTGGAATGCATTGGATAATGATGGTGTATACTCATGCTTCTTGACTATCTATCATTCCCATGATCATCTCTTTTGCTATGGGATATTGATGTTCATACTTGTCTAGCACTAGTTTCTTGTTTGGTTCCAGAGTCCTTGTTAACTTGTTTTTGTAGTATATTAGGCCTTGAAGTATCTCTTCTTGAGATTTTATGATCCTCTCATTATCGTCCCTATAGCTCTGCACGTCTTTTTACAGGCTTCTCATAGTTACAGACTCTTGTTTGTCTCTTCTCCCGTTAGACTCAGTCTCAACATTACCCATGTTGGTATGCAGACCTCCAATTTCTTCTTCATGGATGTAAAACCCTTGAGCATCCTCAATGTCTCTAGTTCTCATGTAGGAACTAAAGTCATCTTTTTTGTATCTCTAATTCTGCAAGAATGTGCATGCAATAAATTGTTGTTAGAATTAAGCATATTGCAAAATATTTATCAATTAAATTACAGATCATTCTTCATTTTAAATTATGAAGAATATTAATGCACTACTCCCAGGTAGGATTCCTTAAATGCATTCTTCTTCGAAACAAATTTCCAATGGCTATCCTCATGCCTCAATCTGAGTTCTGAGTGAAAAGTTATAACAATTACAAGTTGCAATTTCCACTCTTTTGATGCTACAGAATTCATTTTTGAAGAAAATATAATGTCCAAATCAAAATTATGGGTTGACATATCTCTTATACTCCTCAATATATTTCCAACGACTATTTGTTTTCTCCAATTCGATTTATGAGCTTAAAGTTATGGTGGCAAAACAATGAAGGAATATTCATTAGCATGTGCAACATAGTAGCAACACTCAGCAACCATCCGATCATTTCTTGATTAGTTCTTCGTCGTTGATTTGTCTTAATGGATTAACCATGGATCTAAGTCATATCTCTTCTTCATTTCGGGCTTACGCATTCTCCATTTTGTACCCTCTAGTTCCTTTGCACTCACTTTGCACTTATACTTAGATTATTTTCCATTATTTTCTCTCTATGATACATCATGGGTTGTCATATCCCTCACTCTCTGGCCATCCGATATATGAAACATTGTGACCTCCTGGCCACCCAATCGATTCTCCATAATTAGTCATTTTCTCAACTCTCACCACTGGCAGTGGGTCTACAACACTTTCTCGGCTCTTATATTTGTGACCCTGTCCGATCGACCGATTCTTGTTACTTAGTCGATTTTTTTTTTTTATATCTCAGCACAGGTCTACGAAACATCTCTACTCTATCGATTCCTTCTCGATACTTAGTTATTTCTTTGAGATATCTCCATTCAATATATTCTTCATACTTAACCAATTTTCAACATTTCACTGCCAGTTCGTGGGTCCACAACATTTCTTCACATATCCCCGACTCTCTATCGTGTTCACCACCTCTGCGACATCTTGGGGCTTATTCGATTTCCCACTTCTTACCACGGGTTCCCAGGTCCGTGAGGATACCATACCTCTTTCCATACCCCTGATTCTCTCTGCGTTCCATGATAGCCTAACACTTAGACAATTCCAAGATCTTATTGTGGTTTCGTGGGACTGACAGTTAGCCTGCCACATGGCTCCACATCACCTGCCAACTATTATCCCATCCAATATGTACCTACCAACATGGAATTACACGTCTTTCTTCTACCACATTAGCTGACACGTGGCCTCCATGTCATGTTGACGTCTCTGTACGGAAAAATACAAAACATTTTCTGATTTTGCTTATTTTCGAAAAAATTTCAAAGAGGCTCAATTCTTCCAAATTATTTGCAAAATTCCTTAAATTTCACTTCAATAGTTTTGTCAAATGAATTGAAGGCATCCTCATTCCGACATTTTGTCAAACACTTTGCAGGTTTACTCTGCAATTTTCATTTATGTTATCTACTAATTGGCCCATACAGGCTCAGTGTTGAAAATTGGGCTCTGATACCACTTTGTAATGTTCTCATCCACCCAGTTTGGGCCATTCCACACAAAAATCTCCCAATTACAGTTCTGATACCACTTTGAAACGTTTCCCCCAGCCCAACTAAGGGACGATACGGTGCGGAATACACATAAAAACAAAATGTCTACTAACTAAAGTAATTCTTTTACTGTTAGTTGATTTTCCAGTATCTTATAGCAACGAATCTAAAACAGGTTTAGTTGTTGTCTATAACCATAAAATAGATGCATTTAAATCACACCAAATTAACATGAATACATCTTAATCATTCACACATCAGCATATAGATCATTCTCAAATACACAGAGTTCATGCACATCAATAACACATGTAAATAACACGGCAACAAGATATAAAACTTATCTTTCGAATCTATTATGCAACCAGTTGCATAGAAAGGACATTCCACTCGACCATAGACTAACTATTCCAATTCTCAATAGTCAGTCACCCCCGAGTTGAGGCTAGTAATCCACAAAAGAGGGTGGTCTCTCATAGTCCACTCGCATCTCATAAAACACATAATCCAACTGATATTCTCTTACAGTTATCCCTATTTTCTACCATCTCTCTTCCTCCTGACTTGCCCAACCCATGGAATGAACCATTTTTTTATCAAGGATAAACTAAGAGATGTGTCATTTGTTTATCAGGATTAACCCAAGGAATGTAACATCCGGTTATCAGGGTCTCTCTAGCACAGGTAGCTAGGAATCTCTCGGATGGGAACTCAAAGGAAATTTATGCTGGGAAAAATACCAGCAAACCAACAACAAACACTTGTTGTTACAGTGCAAATCACTATGGAGTTCACTCTACAGGCCTCACAACCTGGTTCTTCAATATTCAACTCCAAAACACTTCAAATACATTCCAACTTGCTCTAGAATTTTCCCTCCATGGTTGCACCAGCTTCAAGCTCTCTTTCTTGCTCTCTCGTTTTCTCTCATGCACAAAAACTTCCTCCCGTATCAGAACTGTTGTCCCCAACCCTGATCCAGGTGGATATTAGTGGGCACCCACCTTTTCCAACTGGCTCAAAACAGTTTTCTGACAATTTTGTCAATTTACTATTTTTAGCAGTTTTTAACTTCGGAGGCCATTTTGAGGGCTCAAATGACTGCTTTTCAAGATAGAAGTTCTCAATGATATCTAAAAGCATAATTGAGCCCCCAAAATGAATCTCCTCGACAATACATTTCCAACGAGCTATCACACGCCTAAAACGAAGATCGTATGCAAAATTTACGACTCCGGGAAGTTGATGTACTCACTTACCCAAACGGGGCCCACATGACTTTTGGCGCTTCATCTCCTGGGGTTAGGTTTTTGGATGTCTAGGGTTTTGGGCATTCTTGTTTATTGTAAAAAGGTCTTCAGAGCCTCATTGTAACCATCTTCTTGTGAATGTGAGTAACTGTCACATCTCTTCTCAGAGATAAGCTGCCACCATTCTAGCGAGTCTTTCACTCTGTATTTTTACAGTCTCTGTACATCTCTTTCATTAATAAAAATCGTGTATTACTGTATATCTGTGTTTATGGTTGCATCTCTAATACATTTATGTTATATTGTTGAATATATATGATATCTCTGTGCATTTCTTTATTATATCTCTAATCTCATTCCGTGCTGAAAATAATCTGGATCAAACCCATAATAATTTCCTCCCTTTGTCTTGCCTTTCTTGACTCACACTCTTCCCCAAGCTGATTGTACTCAACCCACATGTGCCCAATAACTTTGGGATGTGACCACTCACACCCACCCTCTTACATGTATTCAATGATTGGCTTTGGGAACACTCAAACAAAAATGGGAAGGTTCATTTACAATTAGCAAATTTAGGAAAATGGGTTGAATTAATATACATGGGTAATCCCCCCCTAGACCCCTCTTGGCCAGTATCCTAGACACTCTCCCTCTCTTGTGGATTAATTCAGCCCCCATCTCTTGTCCATGTCCCCTTAGTAGCTAACATCACATTTTATTATTAAAACATTGAAATACAAATCGCATATTACATCGCTTTGGCAATAGCCACACATTATATCTACATAAGCATTAATTAAACCGAGGATTATAGTGGGGATGTTACAGAGAAACTAAGGATACCAACTTACAGTCAGCATTCGAGGGGCACAATCAATAGTCAGGATCAAACGTATAGACAGTGTAACAAATCCCAAAGCTTTGAAAGCATCATCTTTCAAGGAGGTATGGGCACTAGCAAAACCCCCAAAATATGATCTCACTATAATGCTAGGTCAAGCCTCAAAGGGGTTATCTCCTCGACTCTTCCCTACACAACCTCGTGTTTAACTCTTTTGTTAGAGGAGGCCCCCAGCTATACTTATATGATAGTTGAATTTGATTCTCCCTATCTCAGACTCCTATGTTTTTTACCATCCTTGGATATTTATCTCTCAAATCTTAATCCAAGGCCCTAACCCTCAACTTGTTGGTGAACCCTAGAAACAAAGTCTAGTGAATTTTAAACTTAGTGTTCATTTTAGCGGTTGTTTTTTACTCAAAGGGTACAAAAGTGAAACTAATGTTGTTTGACACTCTTGCAAAAATGAAACTTATAAGAATACTAGAAAAAAAATACTTACACTAACTCTACAATCAAAAAGAGTTTCAAAAAAAAAATCATGAACAATCTTTCAAACCTTGAAATGCAATGTTTTCTCTTTCTAATGCAAAATACGCAATGCAACCTTTTGAGAAAAGAAAAAGAAACAAAAAAGTGATGTTCTTTGTTATTTTGGAATGTTGTCAAGATGAAAAGAAAACAAAATCCTATGCTAATATCTTTTCCTTTTTCGAATATGAAGCAAAACAAAGCAACAGAAAGAAAGGTCCCTAACTAGGAGCAAACTATGATTTTTTTTATTTTTTTCTTCTATCACCAAAGCAAAACTAAATAAAAGATGCTAAAAGAAAGAATTTTTTGTTTTTATGAATGAAAATCCAAAGGAAAGCACAAAATAAAAGTATCGAACTCAAATACAAAATCAAGTTTCAAAAATGACCGCAAACAGTGACCAAGAAATTGAGATCTTGAGAACAAGACTAGTCTTATAGTTATGCACTCCAAGGGATAAAAGGGAGCTAAAGAAAGATTTAAAAAAATTGTTTTCCATTCAATTTTAAGGCTTTTCAAACTATATGTAACCCATAAAAAATTTCGGGAACAAACTCCCCAAAAAAGCCAAAACATGGCTTAAAAAAGATTGAAAACAAGAAAAAAAGTCACTTGTTCAGAGGCATACGCAACTTTAATCATCGTAGGGAGCATATATGAGGTTATGTACGCCGTGTTTCCTTCTATAGGGAGCATATGTACGCACCTTATCCGTCTATAGGGCATGTATATGACCCAACACTTACGCAGTTGTATGCATCTTTGCCTCTATAAAGGCATGTATGTACGCGCTCTATTCTTATATAAAATAAGAGTATGTATGTGTTTGTTGTCAAAGGAAAGAGCATATGCACTTGGAAAAAATAGGTCTAAAGATTGAAACATAAAACACAATAGAAAGATGAAAAGAAAGCCAAAAAATAATGGAAAACAAAGAGTAAATCCAATAATGACTTAGAATGATAAAAGCATCAAATAAACTTGTTTTTCTTTCAGTTTTATAAACCAGGACTGACTTCTGGTACTGCTAAGGACACAGATAGAAACCAAGAAATCCCAGGAGGACCTCAAAGACCAAGACAGACCTTGACCAAACAAAAAAGGAAAAAACACCTCTTTATAAGACTTGTACGCACCTGTCACCAAGGAAATGAGCATATATATGTGCCCTCCCCTCTTACAACCCATGTATGTACACTACTTTTATTGAAGAACAACACGTACAATACCCAAAATTTCAATAAAAGTCAAGAAAAAGACTGGACTCAATGACTGAAAATAAAGGCCTAGGTTTCTAAAAGATTGAACTCAACAATAAAATCAATAAGCAATCAAGAAAACCCAAAGAAAAGTTATGCAAGAACCATATGCTAACCAACAAAGGAGATAGATTCTCCAATATGGTTGCTAGTTCTATTTGTGGGGAAAGTACCCTACAATTGTGGACTAACTTAAACAGATTGATAACCGTAAATGACAAGCAAATTCAATTAATATCAAACAGCAACGATTTTATAACTAATTCAATCAAAATAACTAACTTTCATAGAAGAGAGAAAGGCAGACTTACTTATATTCCTATGTTCGGTGTAGATCCAAATTCTAGAACCCTCTCGCTCCTTCTTGATTGCTTCTCTTGAAATCTGCAAAACTCACACATACAAGTCTCCAAGAAAATTAGTTATGCTAATAACTAACTTGTTAGCCTGATCAAATATGAAAGAAATTCCTTGCAATTAGTGTTATAAATAGCATACATTCAACAATTATGAATTAAGCATTAAGAACACAACATGTCGAAGGAATGAGTATCTTATTAATATCAACAGTCTGAAGGCTAATCAGTTACCTATGTTGTAGCAACGATGCTCTATCGAAAGGACTTCAGGTCCCTCCACCCATGCTTATGCAATAAGGTAGGTCTTAACCTTTGACACACCGGTGGACTCAAGGAGGATGCAAGGAGGCTCCTAGTCAGATAGAGAGATGTTCAAAGAGGACTGGAAACAAGGGTTTCTAGGTCAAGAACCAGTAGAGTAGGGAATATTTATGGGCTTGCAAAACATGGCGGGGATCATCCAATCATTTTTTTTCTTTGATATGCACTCAATCATCACCTTTCTCCTTGGATCAAATGTTTTATTTAATCCATCTCTAGTTAGTTAGAGACGTTCGAGTATGGGTAAAAGGAGTTGGGAAACTCACCAAACCCATAACTCAACTTTTAATTATGCAATTTTTTTTTTTTTGAACACTTATTGACATCTACGTGACTTTGCTTTGGGAAACCCGCATATACGCAAGCTGCATAATTGTCAGGGCGCGTACAAGTTCCAAAAAAATATTTTTTAGAAGATCTCAAGGAGGAATGGGGAAAAGGTGTCTGCAAGTAGCATAGGGACTAGGCCAATAAGATCATCAATGCTTCAATGGTGGCAATTAATGTTATAACACTACATACTTGGCATTATCACCAAGCTTCACATGAACCTCTAAGTCCCTCTTCATCAAACTGTTAAATAGCTCACATGCTTCTATCATATGACAAGATGCACCACTATCCAAGTACCACACACTCCTAGTGGTTGTGTTAGTGGAAAGGCAAGAAACTAGTGATAAATCCTTCTCAAACTTTAATGCAAAGTCATCTAGTTGTGTCTCCGTTGATATTGGTGTCTCTGTATTTAATTTTCCATTCTTCTTCTCTAGACAGTGAGATGCATAATGTCCATTCTTATGACATGAGAAGCACTTGATGTTACTTAAGTCCTTCTTCTTTCCTGGTTGTGATGTTCATCCATCATTGTTACCCTTACTGCTAGAACTCTTTCGTTTTCCAAACCCTAGCAACTCCTGGTCTATTGTATGACCTCGGTATTTCATGTTCCTGGAGATGTATGTGTCTTTCCTTAAGCGAACATGTGTATATGTGCCTATCTCCACTAAAACTCGCGTACACAGACTCAAATACTATACGGAACTGTGTACGATGCAACCCTCCTATTGTGGCTCCAATCCGTTGAAACCCACTTGCAACTGCCCTTTTTCTATCTTCTCCCTGACTTGATCTCTAGATGGAAGTCCTTCTCCACCTATCCAAGATCTCATTGGATCACAGTCCTTCATGATCCAACTCTCTATGTATAAATGTGTCAAGTGTCTTCTCCTTCACCTTGGCCTTGCTTTTATAAGATTGAGTTATGACTTAACCCTAATCTCCAAATTATTAACGGTTGAGATTACTTCTCACCTCACTTAAGATCAATGGCTATTATTTAATTCACTAATGCTCATTAAGGAATTTCTTTAAATAAAACCCAAATCTTTTATAAAATCACTTTACTTTAATTTTACTTTAATAATAATTAAAGTAAAGTCTCATGGTAGAAGGATTTGGACGACTTCCACACATCTAGATACTTGGACCTGTGCAGAAATACCTATCTGATTCTACAAACATCAACAGAGAATTGACCATAGGAATATAATGAAATGACAAATTACTCCACTAACAAATGAGAATTATTTTGAAGTAATAAGCAAGTTTCCCGCCAAGAAAACAACTCTCATTACTTGTGTACAATCAAAAATTAAATTGTTTGAAGGGTGTTGTCTCACTACAAGAGACCCTAGGAAAGGAACTTAGTATTCCAAATAGTGTGCACTATCTTATAGTAGTAAACTTGATATTTGAACAACATATTATGACTTTGTTTTATCACATTTACTATGGTAATTTGCAAAGTAGCAAAGGTCAAGCAAAACCTCCCTTCATGCATCAGAGCTTTTAGCACAATGTGGAACTTGCCAACCTATGAGTGCTATTAGCAACCATCAATTAGATCCATTTTTTTGTCGTAAACTTTATTAACCTATTTTAGATCCTATATCCCACAAAATAGTCCAAAATTGGCAATTGTATCTAGAAACTCATTTTAAAGCATGCTTTAGTCCATAATAAAACCTACGAGTGAACATCCAAATTTGCTAGCAGATCCAAACTTCCAACAATTGAAACGACTAGAGTTGAAGAAGTAACGAACTCAACTATCATTACTTGTGAGTGACTAACAACTAAATTGTTTGAGAAGAGGTTGTTATGAACACAATATATATACAAATAGATATAATTAATAATAATTAAAAACATCATAAATCAAAATCATGTCTTATCTAAAGGACGTGCTTATTCATGAAAGGGCACCCCCTATGAGGATATATAAACGGGCCCTCATTCTCATTCTATTCATCTCATATCATATTCAATATTTAGATTATTATTATCCTATATGGATTTCTATGTCCTATCCTATTTATATTGGATATTCTTTGTGTGAATGAACTTTGTTCATCTCATTTGGTATCAGAGCCCCTTCTTGGTCATTCCGTTGATTACCTGTTGTTGGCCAACATTTTTTTTGGCAGAGTTTATCTGAAGTCGGGGTCTTTGACCAACTCAAGCCTTTGGCCATATAAAAACTCAAAATTTAGTTGAAGATATTCCACTACAAATTCAAAATAAAATACGTACTTAATTGGTTTATGAATAAAAGGAAAAAATAAATAAAATCAAAGTGTTTCAATATAAAAGTTACATAAGAAAATTACAAAGTCAAATTATTAAATACAAAGGTGAAATCCTACCTAGGAGCGTAATACTTAGTTTACCAACAATTACCAAGAAGTTAGAAGGAATAAAAGGTGCATCTCCATAACTTTACAAGGAGTAAAAGTGAAGTATATAAGTTAAAGAAGTCAAAAAGAGAATCCTAAACTAACCTCACGTCAAAGGTCGCGACCATTCATTAAAAAAAAAAATTACTAAGTTTATTAAAAGGGCACAGGGAAAGAGATAATATTAATATCTTATTTTAAAGAAAAATATATTATTATTAAGAGAGTATATTTTAGTGGGGTTGTTAAAAAAAAAAAAAACTAGATCTTTCATAAAAGTTACCACAAAGTGTAAAAACGTGACTTATTATTGAGTAATTGAATTTACCTAAGAGTATTTAAAGTTTTTAAAATAAAAGGGAAAAAGTAAAAAGAGTATTTAAAGGTGCCTTCAAAATAAATAAAAAATTAAGATAAGTAATATATATAATATATTACAAAAAGATTATTAAAAAAAAGATATAGCAAAAAGAATAAGAGAGAAACCATTTCTATATCTCGTACATCCTCTTAAATTAATTAAATAAAAGTACCAAGGACAAGTGTTTCTCATCACCTAGGCACCTAGGGCTGAGAAAGTGTCCAAAAGAGGTCTCTAGAAATTAATTTTATGAGAGATAAAATTAAATGTGACTTTTGGAATTTTGTGAGGAAAAATGAAAAGTCATGACTCTTCAGTTTCCTCCACCAAGTCTACTTAGAGACTAAGGCGCCCTCATTCATTCATTCCTAGAGTTTGAGAGAGAAGGAGCTTGAGAGAATCGAGCTGGGAGAGAGACCACATGAGCAGATTGTGGCACGAATTCCAAGGTAGATTTTGAGCACAGAAATTGAGGCAAAGTATAACACAGCAGTGAGACTATATTGTACAGATTTTTGAGCACAAAAATTGAGGCAAAGTACAATAGCAGCAGTGAGACCGTATTGTACATATTTCTGGGCACATAAATCAAGGAGCAGTTTTAGCACTATTTTCTATGTTGAGTTTATGCACGGAAAACAAGATAAGTGTGTATTAATTACTAAATATGATTGTTGTAAATATATCTCATTTCTTTGAATAATAAAAGCCTCCCCTCTCTCACTAGTTTTCCCCTTTGTGGGTTTTTCCAGGGTTTGAATTTGTAGACCAAATCTTTGTGTTGAATTTACTATGTATGATTTATTTATAGTTAAAGTGTTGTAGCAGACTTCTTGTGTTTCAGTTCTGAGCATTTAAATTCATGCTTACTAATTTGCAGCAGTAAATGTGCAATGTGAGTTGAGCATTTAACTATGTGTCTTGGTGAGACTTGAAACTGGGTTGGGGTCTGAAATTTTTACACATCCAAATTAATTATGAAAACGATATTATAAAAATAATCTTAAAGCCATATTAAAGTTATAAAAAGTGCATAGATTTATATATTACTTGTGGATAAAGGAGAAGTAAATGTATATACTAAGGTGATCTTTTTAAAAGGGTATTTTTATAAAGTATAAAAAAAATGTTACTTAAAGTGGATATAAAGTATTGTTATAAAGTATAAAAAAATGTGTAAAGGAAATATATATATATATATATATATATTTCAAGGTTCAACATATATTTATATAAAATGGAGTTTCGTGGTGAAAAACAAGGAAGATTCCCTCATACTTATAAAAAATATGTGGATTCTTTAATAAAAGTTAATGGGATTATTCAAGGAAATAATATCAACATCGTTATTTGCCCGACCGCTAGGAAAAATCACATTAATGTTGACCTGGCAAACCAATTAATAGTTTTAGAACCAAATATAATTGAAAATGACATGTGTCTTTCCAATGAGAAATATGACATTAAAAACCTACAACTATCTATTGGTGATTACAAATTCATAGCTCAATTCAATGTCATATCAATATATCAAGACAATGTAGATATAATTCTAGGGTCAACTTGGGTGGATACATTGGGTACTTTTATCTTCAACATAAGGAGAAAGTTTTTAACATTTTCTTATAAGAAGAAGAAAATCACATTGCAGGACATTACAATGAAGTCAGTTTCAGAAGCTCCATCATCAGAAGCCCTGAAGGACGTATCAGAAGTGATCCTTCAAGATAACCATAAATGAATACAAAAGTTGCAGGATCGACAGAAAGAAAGTGACAAGATCATCATTGAAAAAGACGAAGAGATTTCTCACCTAAGAAATCATAATCAGAAACTACTTACAAAAATCATGAAGTTAAAGGATAGAAAAGAATGTGTTTTGAAGTTGGAACAAGAAAATCAGGACCTCGAAAAGAAATTATAGGAAAAGATAAAGAAACATTGCATTTAAAGAACCTTAATCAAATAATATTGGAATAAAGTAGAATCTTGAAAGAAGAAGAATCTAAGAAGGAAGACAAGAACAAAGTCGACAAATCAGATAAGGAAGAAAATGCATGCCTAAAGATTCATAATCAAAGTTTACTCACACAGATTAAGAAGTTAAAGAGTAATAAGAAGTCACTATAGAACAGGTTAGAGCAACTTATCAAAAAGGAAGCATTGGTTGATAAAGAGACAATGATTGAACCTATGGAACTAGAAAAGTATTCAGATGTAAAACTCTCAATTGTGGATAAAGGAATTAATACAGACGCGGTCAACCTTACAACTCAAAAGGATACAAATCCAACTGATGTAAATAGGTCTTCAAATGTCGAAGTAGAAACAAGCCAGGGGTATGAAGAAGACTCAATTCCAAAAGTTAATCAAGAAAAAGCTACAAGTATACGAAGTAAATATCAAGTTGCAAGGATGCCAAGTATCAACATCCTAATCACAAAAGTCGATACTTCAACCAATCAACGTATCAACAGAAACAAATGATTGATATGTTGAAGAATATTACTTCCACTACAAGTGGTGCTCAAAGTAGAAGTTATCATGGGAGTCGAAATACATCAAGTTTTTTCCAAGAACCCTATAAACACCCAATTCTGCAAAAGATTGAATTAGGGTGGGCAGACTCTTTTACAATTCGACAATTTTGCTCAACATTAGAAGATTCTATCGTCTTAGGTCTTCAACGATCACTAACTCAAGAATGAATAATCAAGAGACAATAATTACAAGCCATAACGAGAGATAAGTCTTCCATAAAGTATTCTTTGAGGACAAAGCATTTTTAAGGGGAAGGAAATGTTATGAACACAATATATATAGAAATAGATATAATTAATAATAATTAAACAAATCATAAATCAAAACTCATGTCTTATCTAAAAGACGTGTCTATTCATGAAAGGGCACCCCCTGTGAGGATATATAAACGGGCCCTCATTCTCATTGTATTCATCTCATATCATATTCATTATTTATATTATTATTATCCTATATGGATTTTTGTGTACTATCCTATTTATATTGGATATTATTTGTGTGAGCAAACTTTGTTCGTCTCATGAATATGATATGAGATTAATACAATGAGAATGAGGGCTTGTTTATGTATCCTCACATGGGGTGCCCTTTCATGAATAGACATGTCATTTAGATAAGACATGACTTTTGATTTATGATGTGTTTAATTATTATATATATATATATATATATATATATATTGTGTTCATAACAAACGCCGCCTTAAAGAACATTCTCTCATTACAAGAGACACTAGGAAAGCAACTTAATATACCAGACATTGTGCACTATCTTACAATAGTGGTGATCTTCCCTATTACCATACCACGTGTTTGAACGATGGATTATGATTGTTTTATCACATATTATGTTCATATGCAGAGTAGAAAAGGTCAAATAGAACCTTATGCATCAGAGGTTTTAGCATTATTGTGGGCCCTGCTAACCCACAACTAGAGTTATCGACCATCAATTAGATCTATTGTTTTGTTGCAAAGTTTACTTACCTATTGTGGATCCTATATCCCACAAAATAATCCAAAATTGACAACAATATCTAGAACCTTTTTTTAAGACCTAGTCTAGTCCATAGCAAAACCTATGAATGAACATATAGATTTGCTAGCAAAGCCTCGATCCCAACAATTGAACCTACCTCCAGAGTTTAGATTTGCAAGTCTGCAATCTCACATACTTCCCCTTTCTGTACACTCCTTACCCACTTTCAATGTGTCTATCCCCATAATAATTCTATTTCATTAAGCCCTCCAATTCATTATGCCATGTACATTCCTAATAATAATAATAATAATAATAATAATTTTATTTTAAGGTCACGACCAAGCTAGACACCAAATTGGTGTATGAGACCCCCTTGTTTGTGGGACAAGGGACTCCCTCTGCACATCGATTTTACTAAAATCTACAAAGATGTACATACCCTACCCCCTTCTGGATTTGAACCTATGACCTTCAAGGAGGAAAACATATTCTCAACCATTAAGTCCACTCAAGTTGTACAACATACCATACTTACTCCCAAATATCTCATATATCTCTTTACGACATATAGAAGTGTTAATGCATTACCTTCCAATACTTTCAACAATTTATTACCCTTTTGATTTTTCCTACCCTTATGATTTTTCCTACCTTTTGCTTTGGTTCGCATCTAGAGGCATTATCCTTGTCTTCCTTTATTATCTTTTGCATGCCTATGTCTTCCTTTATTATCTTCTACATGCCTCTCCACTATACAAAACCAAACAAAATTTAAACCACCTAGCTTTTCCTAATCTACACGACAGTGATTGTATTGGTGTCATTTTACCTATAGCCTTATTACTTACCCTCTTGCATGAAGAAAGTTCAACAACCCTCTTGGCATTCTACAATCCGTTGGACTACTGTTGAATACTACTTAGGATATGACTATGGTGAGAAGACTAAGGTTCAAATCTTGGCTACCCCCTATTTGCACTTTATTTGTTCAATCTTGTTTTGAATGGGGTATACCTATTAACGATTTGTATTCAAACCTATAACAATCTTTTAGATACCCGAGTACTGCCTTTGCTGCATT
>ML796969.1:7843-22479 GCA_009831015.1 Picea engelmannii | reverse complement strand
TTCAGTTCCCTTCGCAATGTTCCAGACACCATAGCCCTCCATGAGCGTCTGCATCTTGAATTTCCAGTTAATGAAGTTTGAGCCATCTAACTTGTTGGCGTCGTTGAGGTAGGTCTCCGCTAAAGGATTCGCCATCTCTGCAAGTTAGTCTTTGCAAGTGAATCACCAAAGATATGCAGCTTTTTGTCAAATTTTCTCTTGTGCTGAGCAATCCGTCGCTCTGCCTTCAGATCCACTGGTCCAAATCTACCTCTGTTCTTAGCTTAAATCATGCATGCATGCACCTTAATATCCAAAATATCCTCCTTTTTTAAATTTTAATATCCCACATTAAGTTTAAACTTCACACATGCATCCACCTTTAATAATAAAAACTCTACCTTTATGATTTTCAAAGGTAATCATAAGAAAAAATTTCACTTTAATAAAAACAAAGTATACCTCACTTTAATAATAAAAGACTCAATTTAATAAAAGAGTCATTCCTTCAACTTCACACATGCAAAGCTTCACACACATGCAATCAAACTCCACGCATGCACCCGATCTCAAAAACTCATGCATGCATTCATGCATGCAAACCCCGCACGCACCAGCCTCACGCATTCAAAACCTTCACGCTTGCTCCCAAGCTCACGCACCAGCCTCATGCATTCAAAACCTTCAAGCTTGCTCCCAAGCTTACGCTGCATGCTTCAATATTTGTTGTCAAACTCCACGCTCCTCCTCGAAATGATATGCAACCGGCTCATGCAAGTGCTTTCACGCTTCACTGGCCTGCCGAGAGTCCGCACCTCTCAAGCTCTGATACCAAGATAAAATATACGAGGCAAACAACACGGTGAGGCTACGCTCACTTCTGTATTATTCAATGAAGACGGATTACATCCTTATATAGGAAAAGACTCGACCGAGTTGGTTACATGCAAACCAAAGACAACTAGACTCGTAACTAAGAACTGACTCTTAACACGCCTACAACTGACTCGCACAACTGAAGCTTATAACTGGGGCTTACAACTGGCACTTTCTCCATTATTTCCAAGTGTAATGACACAAGTACACCATCTATTACAAAGTTGTCTTTTCGACCATTTTATAAAAAATAAGATTAAAAAAATCTCAAATTATAATTGTGTTATCTACAACCCAACCACTTTTGGTCTTAACATTTTGCAAATTCATCATTTTGGCATTAAATCACTTCAGTTCTAACAACTTTGCTATAGTTTCCACGCAGATTGTTGTGGATTTGACCTCACCTTCGAGTATATCACCCTCTCAAACCCACTTCTTGGTCATGAGGTGCCTGAGGTTATGCCGTATAAGTGCTAAGCAAAGATCTTCTATTATCTACAATCCCACCAAAGACTTGCCAAAGATTTCATGTGAAAGCAAGGATGAAATGGATTTTCAATCAACTATGGATGACCTGAAAGAAAAATTTGCAGTCATAGGAAGCATCTTTCAAATTTCACTTCGAGTACACATGGATTGTATCTTGTAAATCTAATTCACAAGAAACTGCATTCCCTTAAATGTGATTTGGAGTACATTGATTGTATCTTGTAAATCTAATTCACACAAAACTGCATTCCTTCAAATGTGATTTTGGGCTTTTAAGGATTCTGCAAGAACATGGAAATCTTAAACCCAAAAAAGAGAATTGATTACCAGTACTTGCTTAAGATAAGTCTATTAGCATAACTTCAAAACATTGGATTCTAATACAAAATTAAGTTTCTTCCAGAACTTAGCTATGAGCCCAATAAATCCATCCAATTTAGGTTGTTTTAAAGCACAATCATTCCTCGGAAAAGGGGGAAACTGCATTTCAATAGTTTTTTATCTGAGCGTTTCAATTCCTTCTCAGGAACCATTATCAGGAGATTCACCAAATCCCGATTATTGGTAAGACCTCTTCGTCCATATTATTAATAATTCTTCCAATAATGTCTTCGGTAAGTCGGCTTTCATAATTTAGACATTCAGAGTCTGATGATGATCGCTCATGCCAAGATTGTCATTTCTTAGTTTATGAATGACCCGCTTCCATATGTCACTGATACCAGTCCCTACATCCCTATTTAAATTGTTCGGATCTTTTGCAATCTCCGAGGCTTCTTTCACTTTCCTTTTAATATAATGGAAATAATGGTCCTCTATTGTGATAACTCGGGTATTCTTGATGCATGTCTGGTGCCCAGTTTTTTCAGAACGCCCTGCTAACACAGATTTCTTGATGCAATTGTGTCTAATGTAGGCACAATGCTCTTTGAGCCTCACCTGAACTGAGCGTCCTGTTTCTCCATATAATGTCTTCCGCAAATGCAAGGAATAACATAGACAGCTCTATGATTTTTGGGATGTGTAGGGTCTTTTGCAAAAGAAACCCTTTCAAAGTAGAAGAATGGACCTTCCCTTCATACAAGAATACTGCAAGTACCTTCAATGCATTAAACTCTTAAAACATCCTATCATGGCATCTAAATGTGCAACCAGAGAATCAATAGTTTCTTACCAGAAGACAGCTGTCAGTAACACCCACCAACTCTTGCAAGAACCCAGCAGGCACCTCATCATCGAAGATAAGTAAGATAACAGATTAAATAATGATTTTTATCACAACAAATCTGAAATACCTGCCTTCTGACTGCTGCCTTGCTCTGAAGTTCAAGTTAATCGGGAGCTGTTGAATTTGAGCTATTCGGACCCCACAATGTGCTCTGCGAATTTAGGCTAGCACTAGAAGATCACCTTATTCTAACTAATTTCGTGGGGTTCAATGTACAATATTACATTCTTCAAAGATAAAAGATAAATTATTTCTGGCCTTCAAGCTACTAGCATCATGCATTAACCAACTTCTACAAAACTTCTACAAAAGGTATCCATGTGCAAACTCTCCAATAATTGAATTGAACTTGTGAAAAGCAAAAGCCTTAAAAGGCGGTGCAAAGCCTTAAATCAAAAGTTCGGTAGAAAACTTATCAGCTTATGTGAACCTGTGTTCAAAATTATTTCCAATAGAAAACATAGTAAATGCTCCACGTAGAAAATTAGTGAAATGCTAAAGTCAAACGGCAAACAAAAACAACTGATGGATCCAACTACAGACTAGAAAGTTATTACTCTTAGGAAACATAAAACAAGAGCTACGCATCACACACTAACCATCAATGATCCTCACAGCAATATGAATAGCAGTGCCCTGCAAATTGTAAAGAAAACAGCTGGTTCTTTGTGTGTATTGCCGGAGCATGAAATAATACAAACTGGGATTTAAATATTGCGTGAGAAGGTTGAAAGTATCTACAGCCGTTGCACCTGATCTAAGAATCTTTCATTGTTTTTCGTTAGTTTGCAAGAGCCTGGAAAAGTTAACTTCTTTTGGCAAGATTCAAAATGTGCTGATTATAACAATCACAGCACGGCTAATGGCCCTTGGTTGTTAGCCTGATTAAACTAAAAAATATGGACAACAAATAATCTAGCCATGAAAAGATTCCAGCCATCATACAACTATCCACAAGGCAAAGATATATTAACATTTGTAGTATGCCTTTGCTCTCCCATAGAATGGGAACCTCGCCAACCCATTGACTGAAAAGCAGACAAGTTCTGAGTTGATTGTTGGCCAACACTATTAATAGCAGAAGCCCCGGAGCTTGGGTTGAATGGAGAACTTCCCGGACCTCCATGCTTAGCTCCCAAATGTCCAGAGGCAGCTACATGTGGCAAACCTGATGAAGATACAGGATTCTCAGGCTTGCCTTGACCCTTTTTACTGTCCAAAATAAAGCTCCCTGCAATCACCTACATACCATTTGCACAAGACAAACTTAGCCAATAGAGAAAAAAACGAACATCTACTTGTGAAATCTGTCTATATTGTCACCTGAACTGGACTGGCAGCCATTAACATTCCAGCTACCACTCCACCAACAACACGACCATCAGGGCCAGCCAATGAAATACTCAGCCCACCTGTTCTGCGTGCCCCATTATTCTCCATTAATAAGAACGAGCCTGACAAGGAGACTATATCAAAGCGGCCCTGCAGAAATAAGTAACCTGATATATAAGCTTCTTAAATTGCATGTCTGGGCCCAGTAATTGGTAGCATGACAGAGAAGTGCTGGCTAGAAATAGAAAACACATCCCTTAAACAGGCATATAAAACCAAAAACGCAAGAGACCAGACAAATGAAAAGCTAGACAAAATAACATATTAAAGCAATGCACAACAATACTTAAAAACTAAGTTTGTATTCTATCAATCATAGCACCAGATACAAGTTCTGAAATCTATAAAAAGTGTCAGACTAACTAAAAGAATTGGCTACATAAACTAGAAACATTTTAACAGCATCAATATGCCAACAAGTTATGGAGGTTAGGCAATAGTGGCATACAAATAAATATATATTCTCCAAATGGCACATGCAACACAAGTACTCGCTACATAATAACCAAGTGAACAGGCTACATAAATGAATACATTTTAATGAACAACAATTTTCAAACAAGTAATGGAGATTAGGAAATAGTGACACTATGAATAATATTTATTCCCCAATGCCCATGTGGCCAAAAGACTTGTGCAACAAACACAACAGATAATTGAGCCAAAGGAATAACAATTCAGCACCACAAGGTGTTGAATTTTCACTATGTTAGGCTCAAGCATGAGGTTTATTTCATTTTAGTCATGTACTTGAACCATAAACAAATGCAGCTACACCATTCACAGTTGCTGCAATAACCAAGATCACAAGAAGAAATACCATGCACAAAAACACAAGAAATATCCTGGGAAAACCCTTCTCAACAAGGGAGAAAAACCCAGCAATCCTTTGCTATATTCTCAAGAGAAGATCCTCCAACCATGAAACCCTAATGCACACAAGAGGGTGCTCTACTACCTTGAAACTTGCACCCAAAAGAGGTGCACACTTCAGCCCTAGAAGATGTACTTGCTGAAATTTCCAAATGACAAGTGACTTATGTGTTTCCTCAATGGGGAAATCACCTTTATTTATACTACACTGGATAGACCAAAAGTGGTGTCTATTGGCACAACATGGCCGACCTCAATAACTCAGAAAATAATTAATTATTACAATAAGCGTTAATTATCTTTCACATATGGTGGAGCCGACTTGTACCCTTTACATCACAATTAGGGTTACAGGTAAATATTACTCTCAAACAATATAGCAAGGGATCTCACACATCCACTAGTGCTATCCACTAGGGGCACGTCTACCTATGCTCAGCCACAGGACGTCCTACTCAATAGATCTCTATCTCACTGAGTCCATAGGAGAATCATCTAGAGTACCATCTCAAGCATGACTCAACTGAGTCCACAAGGCAGGAGACCACACGTCATAACAACTCAATCTAGAGTCTGATGCACACCCATCACATGGGCACCTTCACCCCACACAGGGGCACACATCATTTCATCTCAGTCTAGAGAGGAACGACACACCCATCTCATGGGCACACCCAACAAATGGGCTCTCTCACAAGTCGACTCACTCAGTCTGTGTCCTGGAGGATGTCTCACAAAACTGTAATCATCAACACTCCCTCTCAGCCAGGGAGGCATTCTCCACCAGGCCAAGTCTCTCACAAAAGCACTCGAACTTCTTCTGGGCAAGCGGTTTGGTGAAGATATCTACAATTTGCTCATGTGTAGGAAAGTATTGCACTTGTACTACTTTCCTCTGCACCATGTCTCTGATATAATGATATTTTATCTCATTGTGTTTCGATCTATCGTGAAACGCAGGGTTCTCAGAGAGCTTCACACAGCTTTGGTTATCACAAAGAATAATGGTAGGATCCATCTCATGATCAAATAAATCTGTCAGGAGCTTGCGAAGCCACACTGCTTTGTGGACTACCACACTCAATGCTATATACTCTGCTTCTGTGGTACTGAAGGCCACAGAGCTCTGTTTCCTGCTGCACCAGGAAACCATGGCAGACCCCAAGGTAAAACAACAACCAGATGTGCTCCTCCGGTCCACTGTGCTCCCTACCCAATCTGCATCAGCATATCCCTGCAAACTCATGTCTACACTAGAGGCATATCTCAGGCCATATCCAATTGTGCCTCGTAGATATATATCTCAATACATGCTTCGCTGCTATCTAGTGAGTCTGTCTCGACTGACTCATGAACTGACTAAGTACATTCACTGCATAGCATATATCAGGTCTGGTGTTAGCCAAATACATCAATGATCCAATCAGTTGTCAGTATAAATGTGGATCAATCTCATCTAAATCAGTAGAAGCATCGTTCATCTTCTTCAAATCCATCACCATTGTTGTCGGCATGGATTTGCAGTCTGTCATACATAACTTCTTTAATATCTCCACTTTATATTTTCCTTGACTCAGGAAAATCTCATTAGTCCTCTGCCATACTTATAGTCCCAAGAAGTAGTGCATCATACCCAGATCCTTCATCTTGAATTCAGAAGTCAATGCTCTCTTGCATTCAGCAATAAGTATTTCTAGACCGGTGAGGAATAAGTCATCTACATACGAGACCAAGATTAGGCACTCGTTACCAACAATATGATAATATAGGTTTGGATCAATAGCATTCTGCTGAAGCCCAAACTCATCAAGAATCCATCCATCTTCTCGTACCAAGCACGAGGCGTCTGCTTTAGTCCATACAAAGCTTTCTTCAACCTGCACACATGAGTTTTCTTGTCGTGTATCACGAATCCTTTTGGTTGCTCGATGTAAACTTCTTCCTCAATCTCACCATTGAGAAAGGTTGTCTTTACATCCATCTGATGTAGTTTCCAACCCATGGATGCAACTAGTGCAATGATAGTACGAATGGAAGTGTATCGGGCTACTAGAGCAAATGTCTCCTCATAGTCAATTCCCTCCACCTATGAGAATCCTCTCGCTACAAATCTCGCTTTGTATTTCTCGACACTTCCATCAGCTGCATGGTTGATCTTATAGATCCACTTGGAAGTTACTATAGACTTCCCTTCTGGTCTCGGAACAATATCCCACACATCATTTTTCAAGATGGACTGATACTCTTCTGCCATGGCATCTTGTCATACCTGTTGACGTGCTGCTTCTCCATGACAAGAAGGCTCAGTATCAATGATGTGGCTCATGGCTGAAAAGTAGCTCGAAAATCTCTTTGGTTTCTTGCTCTCTCGGAATGTGCCTTGAGGAGTTGCATGGCCTTTTGCCTCTTGCAGAGTTTGTCGAGCCCAGGCAGGCCTTTTATGGCCTATTGTAATTTCTTTGGGGATATCAACTGGAGCAACTGGATCAACTGGAACAACTGGAATAATGGTTGTCTCCCTCTGAACTGCTGAAGGGGGAGAAGGTACTATCTCGTTGTCAATCTCCATCTGAGATTCTCTGGATCTTTGAAAGGCTATCTCTTCTTCAAAGATAACATCTCTGCTCACCTCACTCTGTCTCTGATCAAGGATGCAGATCCGATATGCCTTCGAAGATTCACTATATCCCACAAATGTACCTTTTCTGCCTGAAGGGTCTAGCTTGGACCTCTTCTCTTTGGGTACATGAAAGTATATTGGACACCCAAATACCCTGAAGTGTCCAATCTTAGGCTTCACTCCTATGAAGGCTTCTTCGGGAGTTATGTTCTTCGAGATCTGGTGAGGACTCTTGTTCTGAACATATAATGTTGTCATGCATGCTTCTGCCCACATAATCATAGGTAGACTCTAATCATGTATCATTGCTTTGGTTGCCTCAATGATGGTTATGTTCTTCCTCTCTGCAACCTCATTTTGTTGAGGGTTGTAGGGAACTGTGTACTCCCTCTTGATCCCTCCTTCAATACAAAAATTACTGAAATCCTTGGAGGTGTATTCTCCTCCATTATCTGATCTTAGTACCTTGATTTTTCTTCCGATTAGGTTCTCAACCTGAGCTTTGAATTCTTGAAATCTTGCAAGGACTCCATCCTTGGTCTTCAAGAAATAAATCCAAGTTTTCCGAGAGTGATCACCTATGAAGAGTACATAGTACAAATATTCATTCAGGGAGGCAACGGTCATTGGCCCACACACATCTGAATGTATCAAGTCCAAGATTTCCTTGGATCTATTATCACTGCTCAAGAAGGACCCCTTTACATTCTTGCCAAGAGCACAACCTTTGCAAACACCTTTATGTTGAATTTGTATCTCTGGAAGGCCTGTTACCGTTTTCCCTAGAGTTGGAAGGGCTCTATAATGAGTGTGAGCAAGTCTCCTATGCCATAGCTCACTCAAGTTGATAGTATTATGTAACAGGGTCTGGATTGGTCTGATAGTCAACCTGTATAAGCTGCTTTCTCGAACACCAATTACTCTGGCAGAATTTATATGTGAGTCCTTGTGCCATGCAATAACCTTGTAGCCTTTGTCTTATAAGGCAGAAATGGAGACAAGGTTCCTCTTCATCCCAGGTACATATAGTAGCTCACTTAACTGAAGAGGTATGTCAGAATCTAGTTGGAAAGTCGAAGTTCCAACCCCTTTCACATTATATCTAGCATTGTCTCCAAGTACAACATGTAGATTGGTCTCTTTCTCAACAAGATCTGTCAGGTGATCTCTAAATCCGACCATGTGCTTGGAGGCACCGCTGTCAATTAAGCAAGTATCATTATCAGTAGGAACCATACCTGAGAGTGTTGAAATGAATAAGAAGGCTTCTTCCTTGATGCCTTCATCTCTCTGAAGTCTTGTCTTTCAGGAAATGTATTTTCTTGATCCATCAAGCTTATCTTCCATCATAGTTTTGTTCATCATATTTTCAAATTCTTCTCAAACCCTTGCCAACTGGGCTAGAAAACCTAACAGCTAGGCTAGGCTAGCAAACTTAGGTTTTGTTGGGCTTATGACTGCCAACAATAAACCTTAAAAGTCAGAAGAACACTGGTGAGCTGAAAAGCTCCTTCAATGAGTTGCAGAAACCCTAAATCTGAATTTTCTGCAAAAAAATGCGAAACCCTAGAAACCCTAGGGCCAAAAATCCAAAATTCTCGGAACTGTACTTTGAGAGTCTTTGGAGGTGCGTTGAAAGAGGTCGTACTCTCCTATGCCAATTTTAGCCCCAACGTCCAAGTGGAAAGATGCTAAAACACCCAAAAAAAGAGGGTTGTACGGATTTTCTCAAAACCCTAGGAGGTCGTACAGTTCTGCAGAAAAGAGAGGACGGTTGCTAGAAGCTTGTGCAATGGCTTCTTCAAGATCTATGCTTTGATACCATGTTGAATTTTCACCATTCTAGGCTCAAGCATGAGGTTTATTTCATTTTAGTCATATACTTGAACCATAAGCAAATGCAGCGACACCATTCACAATTGCTGCAATAACCAAGATCACAAGAAATACCATGCACAAGAACACAAGAAATATCCTGGGAAAACCCTTCTCAACAAGGGAGAGAAACCCAGCAATCCTTTGCTATATTCTCAAGAGAAGATCCTCCAACCATGAAACCCTAATGTACACAAGAGGGTGTTCTACTACCTTGAAACTTGCGCCCAAGACAGGTGCGCACTTCAGCCCTAGAAGATGTACTTGCTGAAATTTCCAAATGACAAGTGACTTATATGTTTCCTCAATGGGGAAATCACCTTTATTTATACTAGACTAGATAGACCAAAAGTGGTGTCTATTGGCACAACAAGGCCGACCTCAATAACTCATAAAATAATTAATTATTACAATAAACATTAATTATCTTTCACATATGGTGGACCCGACATGTACCCTTTACATCACAATTAGGGTTACAGGTAAATCTTACTCTCAGACAATATAGCAAGGGATCTCACACATCCACTAGTGCTCAGCCACTAAGGGCACGTCCACCTGTGCTCTATCTCACTGAGTCCACAGGAGAATCATCTAGAGTACCATCTCAAGCCTAACTCAACTGAGTCCACAAGGCAGGAGACCACACGTCATAACAACTCAGTCCAGAGTTTGACGCACACCCATCACATGGGCACCTTCACCCCACACAGGGGCACACATCATTTCATCTCAGTCCAGAGGGGAACGACACACCCATCTCATGGGCAAACCCAACACATGGGCTCTCTCACAGATCGACTCACTCAATCTGTGTCCTGGAGGATGTCTCACGAAGCTGTAATCATCAACACAAGGAACCATAATCATAGTTTCCATAAGGTTTGTTGTCAGGAGTCATATCATATAAACTCGGAGAATCTTTCTTACAAGGCTACATCATTGCTGAGACTATTTGGTTGAAGAACATGACATAAATTATAATAACCATTTTAGAAAAGCTATTCAGGCACACATCAGCCAATTATGGATCATACAGCAGCCTAAACAGTTTGGGCTGTCGAGGTTTCATTTGAGATAATCAACCATTTGTTCAATCAGATTTTAAAGGAATTCAAATGATACCAAGAACATCTGCATAGATTTCACTCTAGGAAGGCTGTCGAAATCAATATACCATTTATGATTCAAACAGAAATTCAATTTCCATTAAACACAACACATAGAAGCACATCTCAAGAAACAGTGGTAATTCAAAAGCTTCCAACTTAGGCTGGTTTCCCCAAGAAAGGAAGTTTGCACAACACCTTTCAAGAACCAAACAAGGCAGGAATACTAAACCTACATCTTTAGGTCAGCACATTATTCAATGAAAAATCATCATGTAAGTGGCCACTATACATGATCCCCTATGCTGTAACTGGGATGGACAAGTAAAACAAATCTGCGTGTATACCACCAATCTGTAAAATTAATCTTTGGAATTGAAGAGTTTTATCCAAAAAATATCTAACCAAATGTCAGATTGGCAGAAACCAAAATCAGATGGACGGTGCATAAACAGCAGACCATCTATTAAACAATAAATTAAACTGACATACACACCGAATCCATTAGGGCAAGATGGAAGAAGGTTGAGCTTCTTCTTTCCAGGTAACACAGACTGTTATACGTTTCATCATACCCTGATAAAATTCTATGCAAAAAGAAGGCTCAAGATGCCAAGGCTGTGCACCCCACACATCCAATATAAAATTTATATTTCATAGAGGAAACAGTAAAATCAAAACATTTCAGCTACACGCTACATCATTACAGACTTGGTCACATAACTGGTCTACCTAATTGGACTTCTCTGTGACTATTACAGACTTTGTTGACATAATTGTTCTAGGAATTCGACTCTCATATCTAAAAAACGTCATACCTATTGTTATTAGAATTCTAGCTGCACATTACTCTCAATATTTATTGTTCCAGTTAAAAAGTCACAGCCAAAACATTGAGACTATATGCTCAAAACCGTGTAGCCAAAATTGCTAGACTAGATTGTAGGCTGATGCCAGACAATATGTTAAGAATCTCAAAAGAAATGTCGTATTGCTTGATAAAACCTTTCCAAAAGTATGAAAATGTAATTCCAGCATCTGATTGGAAGTTTGCCCTTTCTCCCAAAGTCAGGTTTGTTACTTCAGTTTTTTGTAGGGCATTTGATCAGAACAACAAAACCTTCATCCTCACATGTCATACAAGCATGATTAATGATATTCTAGTAAAGAACTCAAAAGAAGCTCTAGTTACTAGCTCTTCTTGTCACTCAATGAAAACAGAGCTGGAGATCAATTTATCGATGCCATATTATATTTACCAGAGAAATGGCGAGACCTTTATATATGTGCAATGTAAAACATTGACAATGGCAAGACTGAGGAATACCTCAATACATCGTAATAAGTATGTAAAAAAGCAATTATTGAAAATTATAATTGGACAATATAACAAGTATTCAATACTAACTGCTACACAAACGATATTTGGATAGTATAACAACGTATTCACATGTACATAAAACATACTCAAAAGTATTACAAAAGAGTTATGCATCTAAAAAGCTGACCGAGTTGCATAAGCTTGTGCTGAAAGAATAGAACATGCTGCAAGAATCTGAAATGCATGAACAAAATGGAGATTACAAATAATGCCTTAAACAGAAATGTAGGAATCGTTGAGGTTCCATGTTGGATTTAGAAATTCACAAAACCCCGGTGAGGAAGGGGTGGGTGATGTGCACAAATGCACACATTCATCCCCTAGGAGGGTGGGGGGAGGGCATTAAGGTGTGCATTTGTGGGTGACCCTCCCCACCAAAAGGATGGGTGAGGGAGTGAAGGTGTGCATCCCTCATCCATGGGAGGGTGGGTGATGTGCACAAATGTGCACCTTCGATGCCTCACCCACCCTTCGTCTGCCACCCACCCACAAACACACCCTCCCAATGGGGAGAGTGGGTGATGTGAACGAATGCACAGCTTCACTCCCTTCCCCCACCACCTACCTACAAATGTAGACCTTCACCTCATCACAATGATGTGCACAAATGCACACCGCCTAAGAGGGTGTCGTGGGGGGTGGAGCTGCATTTGTGCACAAGTGGCAGAGAGGGAAGAGGTTATGCATTTGTGTTTGTTGACAAACTCACACCTTTACCCCCCCAAAGGGTGCCAAGAGGAGAGGGATGTGCATTTGTGCACAAGTGGCGAAGGTGGAGGGAATTGTGCATTTGTGTTTATGCGCGTATACACACTTTCACCCACTAGGAGGGTGGGTGGCGAGGGTGAAGATGAAAGTGTGTTGTGGGGGGTGGATCAAGGTCTACATTTATGAAGGTGCACATTTGTGTTTGTGAACAAGTGTACACCTTCACCCTCGAAAGGTGGGTGGTGGAGGGGGTGAGGGTATGCATTTGTAGTGGGGGGAATTTGTGCTTGCACACCTTCACCTCTCAGGAAGGTGAGTGGCGGTGGGATGAAGGTATGCATTTATGACCTTCACCCTTGGGAGGATGGTGGGAGGTGGCAAGTCTACATTTGTGTTTGCACACCTTCACACCCCAGGAGAGTAGTGGGAGGTGGAAAGTTTGCATTTGTGTTTGCACACATTCACCCCTTGGGAAGGTCGATGGTGGGGGGTGAAATCATTGGTGTTAATGTACAAATGCAAACCTTCACCCCCCGGGATGGTGGTGGGGGGTGGATGATGTGCATTTGTGAAGAGGGGCATCTATGAAGGTTTGCATTTATGTTTTCACACCTTCATCCCCTGGGAAGGTCAATGGTGGGGGGATGAAGGTGTGCATTTGTGTTAGTGCACAAATTTAGATCTTCATCCCCCAAGAGGGTGGGTGGCAGGGGCATAAAGGAGTGCATTTGTGTTACTACACAAATACAGATCTTCACACCCTAAGAGGGTGGGGGAGTGAGGGTATGCATCCGTGCTTGATGCCTTCACACCCCAACTACCCTCCCTCACACAAATGCAAACCTTCATCCCCTGGGAGAGTGGGTGTTAAAGGGGTGAAGGTGTGATGCACACCCCCCACACAAATGTAAACCTTCATCCCCTGGGAGAGTGAGTGTTAAAGGGGTGAAGGTGTGATGCACACCCCCCACCCTCGCACAAATGTAGACCTTCAACCCCCAAGAAGGTGGATGGTGAGGGATTGAAGGTGTGATGCACAATAGTGAAATTGTGCATCTTTACTTATGGTAGGGTGGATGGTGGAAGGGTGAAAGTGTGCATTAGTACTTGACACACATTCACACCCACTCTCTCAGGTGATGAAGATGTGCATTTGTGTTTCTGCATAAATGCACATCTTCACCCTGATGGGTGGTGGAGGCACCTTCACTTCCCCACCACCCACCCTCTTGGGGGGAAAAGTTGTCAAAACCAGAATTGAAACTAAAACTGATCAAAGCTCATACTAATATTGAACTAAAAATAGGTCAAAGATCAAACTAGTACTGAACTGAAACCAGACTGAACTCTACCTATGAACCAATCTACTAAAAAATACATAGAATGTGCAAAATTATATATATATATATATATATATATATATATATATATATATATATATATATACACATCAATGTAAATCAAAGTCATTAGACACCTAATATGTGAAGTTTGTTTGTTTTAGGGTTTGGGAGTGTTATCCTCATTTTGTGGGATAACTAAGGAGTTCATGTCTCGAGGCCCTCAGGTTGCAGATATGAAGTGTCGAGAGACTACATGACCAGCAGTATCCACTTGCACAGATGGAAACCCTTCTCACCACCACAGAGGTCAAGATTTACAAATGGCATCCACCACACCAACTGGGTTTCGAGAGGCACTGGACCTTGCTCCATGAGGTATAAGTCAAGTATTATGATGGGTGTTGTTGCCGTCCTAATACACACTTGCTAACGTGCGCTAAGTCCTGCTCACTTAGTGTGTCCTTGGAGGCACAATGCCTAGGTTCTTAGTCCACACTGTCACCTTGACTAGAACCTCTTCCTTCTAGGCTTACTCCTAGAGAAGCCAAGGGGGGTTGTCCCTAGTTACTAGATTGATTTTAGAGTTGAAGTTTCTAGGAGTTAGTTTTAATTCGTTAAGGCTAAAGTGGAAAACTAGCCTAAGATGATCAAACAACAAAATGCAAAGTGCAAGTTAACTATATGAAAATCAGCCCCTTCCCTAAGTCAACTAAGACTAGTGCCTAAAGTTGGGCAATGGGGTCAACTAAGTTTGAGGGTG
>ML796968.1:176138-188369 GCA_009831015.1 Picea engelmannii | reverse complement strand
CTAACTACACATATATCTAACTAAACTACTAATAAATATACTAAACAAATAAATAACAAACTGACCTGGAAACACTCCAGATTTGTCCTGTGTATGATGATCTTCGAAGCTGATCGGAGGGAGGAAACCCGCACCGAATAATCCAGAAGACTTTCGTAAACGATAGCTGCAATGCTCTTCAATTTTGATTACAGGACAAACAAGACATAAAAATCACAACAATCATATAATTTATAAATCTTAACAATTAGGTAAACCCGTATGCAAAGACTTATACAAAATAATTCAATTGATGAAGAAGAGAAATCTGTCATTCATAAATTGAACCAAGTAATTGCTGTGTTTTTAAATTAGTGAAAGAAATCAGGCATGTATCACACTAATTCAATCATATCATTTTTCAAAGGACTATGATAGCTAAAGTAGTCACTAATCAAATGCAAATTGATAAACATAAACATGAAACAAAATATTGATATTATGAAAGCGAAAGCTGTAGCAGAACATCAACTTCTGTCTTAGTTTGTATTAAAAATCCATAGCCTGGTTCTCCCACAAGTGAGGATGATCCTTATTACAAAAATAATAAGTATTTATAAGTTTTTCCATAGGGTAAAACCTCCCTGTGGAAGTTATCAAACTGTTTACATAAAAT
Source organism: Picea engelmannii (assembly GCA_009831015.1). Taxonomy (NCBI): domain Eukaryota; kingdom Viridiplantae; phylum Streptophyta; class Pinopsida; order Pinales; family Pinaceae; genus Picea; species Picea engelmannii. The sequence goes on along the minus strand of ML796968.1, from coordinate 187,714 downwards.
TTGGGAAGATCTCCCAAGTTCAACTAAACTAGGAAACTACAATAAAACTAGAAACACAAATATCCTCCAAACTGTCCATCAAATCCCATGCAATTTGAATTCACCTGAAAAGGACCAGAAATGAACAAGTTAGAAGGATCCTTTATTAATAAAATAATAAAAAATTAATTCTATAGACTAGCTACAGAATCCTCTGATTTTGTAGCTAGTCTAAAATAAGATACAGAATCAACATTGAAATTAATTGAAAATATTGTAAAGAATTCCATTTAATTGACATCCAATAGCCATTTAAAAATGAATTATTTAGTTTGAAATTATTATACCATTCAAAATCAAACAGGATCATAATCAATTAAATGACCACAGAGATAGGCATACTCTGTTTTACCAAGTCGAGTGACAAAATCATATGGAACAACAATGTAATTGTTTCACAACAAATCAAATCCAACAATTGTGAAATTGTTTTGATATCAATTGAAACGATTATAATCAAAACCAATGGCAAGCAACTGTTATGCTGCCTTGCCAACAGGAAATATGAATTCGACAAGATCTTTTTCAAATCGTGATAACTGTTAATACAACAAACGATTCATGCCACGAATAGATCAATTCGAACTGGTGCTAAAATCAATTCAAACAAAATCGTAATATGATCGATCAATTAATAACATAGTTCATAATAGATATCCGATCGTTTGTCATTTCACAATGAGTAAACAAGATCGATTGACTTAGATCACAATCGTTCCAATCAAACGAATTATAATCGGTTTTGACCAATTCGTTTCACAAAATTAAAATCAAATAGAGCATCAATTATAATCCGAATTCAACTCATAAAAATGATCGAACTAACAACAATCTAATCAAGAGAATCAATCGGCTGGGGTTTAGCATAGTTGTCATGAATCGAATCCATTCCATGATTCAGGCGCACTTGCACAGACTTAAATGAGCATATTGTTTTTATAAAGACAGAGTAGTTCACTCTAGATTAAAATCGAACACAGTTTCATTCCCAATTTAGAAAATCATAGGACACGACATATTTAAAAATCGTTGACCAATCATCACATATGGATCATAACGAAATCAAATTTGAGCCCGATCATATTCTATACTGAGCATAAAAAACTTCCTTTTCAAATCAGATACAAACCAAATCCAGTCGAAAACAAACTATCAATTTTGCTAACTCACTCAGGTATACCAACAAATCATATATGACGAAAACCAATCAAATCGAAATGAAAATCTATCGGAGTCTAAACTAGGGGTGATCAAATCTTATATCCAAAATGAAATTTCGATTTATTTTTAGCAAAGAAACACAATATACAGGAAGAACACATTATGAAATATAAACAGAGCTATTCGAAGTATAACGGGGCTATCTGAACACCGAATTTCAATCACGATATTACTCATGGTCATTCAAAAAATAAAACGATGTCAAAAATCATACCTGTATAGCGACGAGATGGCTTGATCATGCCAATTTAGATTTGATAACTACCGTAGCCGATTCAACGTTTTTGAAAAGGATCGAGCCTGTTGTCTTCTGTTTCTTATCAGCTGCTTGGAGTTGGTCTTTTTGATTGGTCAATAATGCAACTTGGCTTTCCAGCGACTGGATTTTTTATGGAGTATGGGAACATCAATGTAGTATCGTTCCAACCATAAATCGTATTGGTCGCAGGAAGACTGTGTGGGGTTTGAAAGAGCAGGGGAGGGTTTAGATATGTGGCTGAGGGTTTTAATAGGCAATTTAATACCAGGGTAGCTAGGGTCGTTTCTTAGGCAGGGGGGATGATTTGTCACGAAATCGTAAGGTGGGTCGGGGCACAAACCCTGCAAGTAAGGGTACTCGCTAGCTAAGAATCATTCCATGTCGGAATACGAATCCTCACTAAGGACAATAGGGTCTCGCTCAGCAGAGGGTTTAGGCTTATTTCTAGCCATTCTCAAAATGAGACAGGCATTCCTTTTGCCTTTTGTATTAGCAGTAGGGTTTGCCTTGGGATTTTTTCTCTCAGGTTTCTTTGTAGGCTCGGACTTGTCAATTCCAATGTCTGGTAAGTCAACACCAGGGTTGATCAAGGGTTTAGGCAGTAGGACATGTAAGGGTACAAGCAGCTCAGCCTTGGTTTCAATTACCACAGGCTTGTCAACCGGGACAGGGTCTAAATCCTCAAAACCATTACAAGCAATGAAAGCTCTCCAACTATCACCATGCAAACTCAAATGATAAACAACGATAAGCTTAATAAGCCCATGCTGGAACAGGGTACTGTCAGCCTTCTTCCTTTTGAATCTTTTTGACATCTTATATAAGTTGCGTTGAAAGTAGAAAGGCATGTTTAAAGGATACCCTATAAAAATCATTAGCAAACGCAGGTGGTAGAGAAACACGAGCCCGTATCGACCTTCACAGGTCACAAACTACTTGACTAGCATTAATAGGTTGTGCCATCATGGTTTGAGCATAGATATGGTCATACCTTTGTCACACGAGGTGACTTTGCACGAGAGAAACAACAATGTCCATGGAACCTCGTCGACCTTACAATTCTTAAACCAACACTGTCCCAAGGCAGGTAACCCTGTAGCAGAGCTGATAAACTTCTCATCGATCTCCAACTATATATCACCTGCCTTGGCTCTACAACCATCGAAAGTCATGGAAAACTGTCGTGCTACATAGAGGTTAAAACCCTCGAATCGTTGTATAAAGGTGAGCCAATAGTTCTCTTCCAAGTCCTTTCGGGCATTGTCAAACATTAATAGGGCCTGGTTTCCATTTGGCTCGATTCGAACGACTGGTGCCATGGAGCTGAGCACATGGTAAGCCGAGGGTTTGGATCATAACACACACAGGAGCAGAGCTACCCGAGCTAACAGAAGTGAACGGGCAAAAGGGATAGGCATAAATGCCATCGTGCGAACGTGGTGGAGCTTATCTCTTCCATGCAAAATAGTAATTGCCAAAGTACAAGCGCCAATTTACATATTAGTTCAACCCATTATAGCATAGTTCAACAATCATATCAATTGCCCGACCAATGAATAAAATGGCAAGTGTAAACCAACGTGCAAAATCAACGTTATACCAAAGTTTATAACCACTAACATTCAAATTGAAATCAAAATCAAATATTAACCATGCGCCAATGTGTATTCATATAATCAACCAACCAATAGTTATGAAAACATTAACATAGGGATTATATTAAAAAGATATGTATGAAATATTTAAACATAATACCCATATATCTTATGAAACCAAAAGGTTAAGTAGGTCAAATAAAAAACCAATCCAAATACCAATGCATTACACACTTAATGAAACCAAGTCACACCATTAATACGAAGCATGAGTACTGCTCAAAGGATCTTGCTAGCTGTATAACGATAAGTGCAATGAAAGCGCAATAGGCATATTGACAAGAAAGACAACGACAATTATGGTAGTGATTTTAATGCGACTTCGAAAGACTAAGTTTTCATGTTTACAGTCGTGAAAACAAAAAAAAGATAAATGTGCAAATGTCGCAAAAAATAAAATGTCGTTTATTGAAAAATGTGACGAAAAATTAATGTTTGCAAAACATTGGTGTAGGCAGCTTACAAGAAAATGGAAACATGTGGATTGGCTGCCAACAATGGCGACACACTGGTAGAAGCAGTTATCTCTATGAAAAGAAACAAATTCAGATTAGGACAACAAAGAAAATTTCAACTCAAAATAACAACGAGAAAATCGTATAAACATCATCATTAACCATCTTTTCTAGTAGTGTCTTAAAAGATGAAAATTGATAACAATATTAAGATCAACAAGTCACGATATTAAAGATTAAATCTCCAATACTGTTAGCATAGCCACTGCTACTAGCAGGCGTCCATAGCCTCGACAGGGTTTCCATTTAACCCACTCTGACATCTGTATCCTGCCAAGAAGTTTTGGATCAAAATAAAGGACATTAAAGAGGTTCCTTTTTTGCAAATTTTCATAAACCTGACATTGCTTCACTGGCAGCGGGCCTGTTCAGTACCCCGATGAAGTTGTCTTAGCGCCATGCATGCATTTACCCACTGCCAACAGACCTATTCAGTATCCCGACAAGTTTACAAGCACTTCCCACAGCTCTTATTCATAATTTTTGTTTTTTTTTCATAGATATATAGTTGAGCGGGGGGACGCTGAAAATCATGATATTTTAACATATTTTTTAGACCTCAACAAAATTTTTTAGAACTGTCCTTTATTTAGATCCAGAGATGTTTTATTTACAAAAACAACTTCCTAAGGTAGGGAGACATCCTCTGAGTCATTCCTTTACGAAAAAGGGACAACGTAAAAAGATAATAGATGATTATGACAATATTTTCTCAGAGATTGAAATCAATAGACTTCTTTCAAACAACAGACTTTTCCAACATAGATATCAATTTCAACAATATATCATTGATGTTTGTACAAATTTTCCAGAAGTTATTTCAGCGAAGAAAAATTCTATTGTCTTTGTCTGAATAGTTTAGTGTATAGGTATGTGTATTTTCAAAGAAAACAGAAACTGATAAATTAAAATCAAAATAAAAAATAGACGCAAATGAAAAAGCAAACAAAAGAAAAATATATACATAATATACAAAGGTAGTAATCAAGCAAAGTATCTTTTCAGGGCTTGACCATTCACCGGATAGGTGTCAATATGCCCTTCAAGATTCTACAATTGAAAAGAACTAGGACCCAACTTTTCAACAATTAAAAATGGTCCAAGCCATAAGTTTTGAAATTTCGTGTGCTCTCCCTTTCCCTCGTGTGGTTTGTCCCACTTCAAGACGAGATCACCTACTTCAAAATTCCTATCAAAAGCGGAATTAGAATTGAACCAACTTTTAATCAATTGTTGATGTTGATCTAACTTATGTTTATCTTGGGCTCTTACCTCTTCCAGCTTCATCAAAGTGTTAATTCGATTTTCTAGAGGGGGAAAATCTTCTTCTTGAACTTTCTGTGACAACTGAAGTGAAGGAAGAAGAATGTGAGGTGACAAAATTGCTTCTCTACCATAAAAGAGAAAAAAGGGGGAGTTACCTACAACAACTTTAGGTGTTACCCTATCAACCCACAATGCATTTAACAATGCATTGTGCCAATTCTTGTGATTTTCAACCACGGTTCTCTTGATTATTTTGATCAAGTTCTTGTTTGTCGATTCTGCCAATCCATTGCCCTGAGGGTAATAATGAGAAGAATACTTCATCTTAATTCCCTTTTCCAAAATGAACTCGGTTATCTCAAGAGAGGAAAAGTAAGAAGAATTATCGAAAACTAAACAGTCAGGGATACTAAAACGAGTGATAATGTTCGAATTTAGAAAGGCAATAACCTGACTGGTGTTGATAGTTCTTAACGTAGCATCTTTAGACCATCCTGTAAAGTAATCTGTGGCTTTCAAAATAAAATTGTGCTATTGTGAGGATGGAGGGTTGATTGGACCTATGATATCAAGGCCCCACTGCTGAAAAGGAGAATCTACTGTAACGGGCTGCAAAGGAAAGGCTGGTTTTTGCAACTGCCCTGATGCTTTCTGACAGATGATACATTTACGACACAAGGTATGGGCGTCTTTGAAAAGCGTGGGCCAGTAATAATCGACTCTTAGAACTTTATGAACAGTGGTGTCACCACCAAAGTGACCGCCATCTTCTCCTGCATGCAACTCTAGCAAGACTTTCTTTGCTTCATCTTTTTCAAGACAACGCATCAGTACGCCGTCAAAATTCTGACGAAACAGGATACCATTAACCAGATGAAAGGAGGCAGAATTTAATCTCAACGCTCTTCTCTTAGCGGGATCTAAGTGACAGGGGGCTGATCCATGTTCAAGAAAGAATCTGATATCATCATACCAAGGACTAACAAGGCTTTGTGTGCAACAGATTAGACTTTGATCGCTTTGTCCTAGGTTTGGCGTGTCACTTTCTTCTTGTTGTCCTGCTTCTGAATCAACAACTAACTTGAATAACCCTTGGCCTCTCACAATCTGAGATGGGGTAATTTCTAAGTCATACTCCTGCAAGGAGGTGACCCAGTTAGCTCTATTTTCTCCTAGCTCCTTCTGCACTAACAAGTTCATTACAGCTGGGTAGGGGACAATGAATTTCATCCTTGACTTCAAAAGATAGGACCGGAAATGCTTAACTTCTTTGAAAACAATGTAGGCTTGCCGATCAATCGCTGGGTCATTAATTTCAGCACCTTTGAAAGCAGAGCTCATAAAGGCGATGGGTACTTCATTGTTCTCGACATTCTTTTGAGTTAGGACGGCGACATATGAATGGTCAGAAGAAAAAGTGTAGAGTGTAAAGTCTTGTGAGAAATCTGGGCTCATGAGAGATGGAGCGCCTATTATGGCCTTCTTTATTGCAATAAAATCTTTGTTTTCTAGGGATCCCCAGTGATATTGGGTGTCTTTCTTAATCAAATTCTACAAGGGTCTGACCATTTCAGAGAAGCTGGGGAAAAATCTTCTCACAAATTTAATTTGGCCTAAGAAAGACTGCATAGATTTTTTGGATGTAGGAGGGGGAAGTTTCGCGATGAATTGAGTCCTCTCAGGGTCAATAATAATTCCTTCGCTAAACACAATGAATCCTAGGATTTTACCCTGTTCTACTGCAAAGATGGACTTTTTAGGATTGAGGGAGATGCCATACTTATGACATCGCAGTAGGACGGCTCGTAAGTGAGCTAGATGATCGTTTTTGTTTTTAGAAAATACAGTCACATCATCTAAGTAAACTACAATGGACTTATTAGTTAATCCTCGAAAAGCAATGTCCATTGCTCTCTGAAAAGTGTCACCGACATTAATTAATCCAAAAGGCATTTTGCAATAAGCATAAGTGCCCCACGAGGTACGGAAGGTAGTTTTTAGTTGGTCTGGCGGAGACATCAGGACTTGGTTGTATCCAGAGAAACCATCCAGTAAGGATAGCCTCTCAGAACTAGATACATGTTAAAGGATCTATTCCATGGGTGGGACAGGATAGTTATCTTTGTCAGATTCTCTATTGAGGTTTCGAAAATCGACGCAAAGTTGGATTTCTCCATTTTTCTTCTGGACTGGGACAAGGTTGGAAACCCATTGAGTGTGCCTAACAGGAAAAATTATTTTAGCATTAAGGAGCTTATTCAATTCTTTTTGAACGGTCGGTTCTAGTTTAGGGTGCATTTTCCTCAGTTTCTGTTGGAAGGGTAAGGTTTGGGGCTTCATCGGGATGACATGCTGTATGATATTAGGATTAAAAGTTTTAAGATCATCATACGTCCATGCAAAGACATCTTTAAATTCCTTGAATAATTTAATGAAAGAGGATTTTTCTTGTTGAGAACATCCCAAGCCTAAGTTAATGCACTGAGGGTTTTCATTGGTTCCTAGGTTTACTTTTTCATAAGACAATGAGGAACTATTGGTTTTATAGTTGACCGTCTTTTAAAATTTATCTTCAAAATCATAAAACTTCTCTAATCTGATTACAGATTTTGGGATCAAGTTTACCATATTCGATAGATCTTCAGCAGTTTTCGGATCAGGTATTACCATAAAATCGTGCAAATTGTCATCGTGCGTGTGTTCATCTATCACCACACCTTGAAAGGTTTCTTCCATGTGCAGAAAGTCAATGATCTACTGATCATCGTCAAATACTCTCCAGTTTGTGATGTTGTCGGGAATGGATGGCCGAAACAACAGCTCAACGGAGAATGCGTCTGGGGACAAGCCTTCTGCAGGAAGGAGTTTAGAAGCTACATTAGCTAATAGATCTTCTTCAGAGTTGTTTAATATAGGAATGAAATTTATATCGAAAGCAACAAATTTATTTATTAAATTCCATACCTCAGACTAGTAGCTATTGAGATGCAGAGAAATACAGTGGATAGAATTTCTTACCTGTCTAACCACTATTTCAGAGTCGCCAAATACAATCAGGTTTTGAATGTTCATATCCAGAGCTTTTCTGAGACCTTGCAGCAAAGCCTCATATTCTGCAGTATTATTAGTACATTCAAATTCTAGTCTACATGCAATCATCATCTTGTTACCTACCAGATCGATAATGACGTAGCCTACCCCAGCTCCTTCTTTAGACTTAGACTCGTCGAAATACATAGACCAAATTTGATTTGTATCGGGTACATGGGACTGTTGTGTGGAAGCAGTTGGCTATGCATATGCTGGAATCTCGGACTGTTGCTCTGGATTGATGATAGGCGAAACCTCTGCCATGAAGTTGTCGAAGAAGGTGTCCATCCCTTGTACTTCAGGTGAATCAATAGAAGGTGTGAATGGTTTGTTAGGATCGTTCAAATCTATGAACGTGAACTTAAGATAACATTCACGATTCACCCTGATCTTGTTAGGCTTTCCGTTCTTTGGAAGCCATAAGTGAGACCAATCCATCGTGAAGTAACCATGTAGCTACTCCGACCAGTCCATGCTTAAAAATAGACCATACACTTCTGGAATATCCACGACAATTATATCAATAATTTGATGAACCTTGGGGTTAGATGATAATCTGATAAACACATTTTTTAGTTCACCTATAACTTTGACATTGGTCCGATCAAGTTGTATGATTTTTAAAGTTGAGGGTTCTACTTCAGCGTTAATCTTCTGGAAAACAGACCAAGGCATCACATTGGATGATGCCCCTGAGTCCACCATACAATTGTGCACATTTCTATTAAAAATATTGAAATTCAACAAGAAAGGAGGTACATTTTTGTGAGTACTAAGAGTGGTAGTTTGTGGCTTTTTACTCGCATTTTCTAAAGCTACTTTATCTACATTATTTACATTATTTACATTACTTACAGGAATACTTCCTTTATCTTGAGGATCAGGATTATTTTTAGTGGAAGTTTTCTGGGGGGCTTTGTTTTGCACAACCTTGTTACCATTAGAATTACCATTTTTTCCATTCTCAGAAATATTTTGCAACATTTTTTGTAACAAAAATGGAAACTTCAATAACTCATAAATAGAAATGTTAGCCCTTAAATTTTTAAGATCTTCAACAACATCATAATCAAAGTTGGGGCTCGCGTTACTCTATTTGGTCTCAACTGATTTAGATTGCTTTGGAGAGGAAGTTGTAGTATTTTCGGAAGAAGGTTTGTTTGTTGTCTTACTCCTAGTGTTATAAGGATGAACTGTATAGAAGTTATCTTGAAAGATGCTATCCGAGAAGTGTCCAAAAATGTTTCGAGAAGACTCTTCTTCTTGGACTATCTCTTGTTCAACGACCTCCTCAGGGATCTCAGGAGGCATCAAGTTATCTTGGGCTTCTAGAATTGTTTGAAGAGCACATTGCAAGCTTTCTAGATTTAGGCCTTTGGTGGTTGGGTTAGGTCGGTTGGTGGAAAAAGGATTTCAGAAAGGAGGTTTGTAGGGTCCTTTGCTCGAAGAAGCTTCTTTGGTTGACCTTTTTAAGTCTATAACTTGATTCGACAGTTTTTGAACAACTTTGGTTAAGTTTTTCAAATCAGAGTTTTCAAGTTGTGTTTTACTTTGAGTAGGTCTAGGGAGGATTTTAATCTTCTTTTTGGAAGAAGAACTAGTCTCAGGTTCGTTGCTAGTAGAGTCCTTAAGACTGAGTATGTCTTTTTCAATCTGGCTAGCCTCCTCGAAGGCTTCTAGCAACGTGGCTTTCTTAGATCATTTAACCCAAATAGCTATACTTTGGTGCAAATCTTTAGTGTAGTAAGCTATTATAAGACTCTCAGCAGGCATGGAATCTGTAGGGATTCAGTTTTTGAGTGTTAAGAATCTTTGATTAAAATCTTTAACTTTTTCTTTTGGGTTCATTTTTAAGCTTGAAAGATCCATGACTAGGACTTCCATAGGCTTACTGTCTTCGAACTTTTCCAAAAAGCATGAATCAAACTTTTCCCAAGACACGATGGTATGGGGCTACTGGGAAAAGTACCACGTGGATGCATTACCCTCAAAAGTATAAGGGAACAACTTACAGACAACGTCTTCATTCTCGACATTGCAGAGTCTAATGGCTAACATAAACTTTTTAATGTGATCTTCAGCAATCTGTTTTGAATCAGGATCAAACTTGGGGAGCCATTTCTCCAGGTGTTTAGGTAAAGGGTGTTGAGCCCCAGGTACAGCTACAATATCCTGATCAAGCCAAGGTCTAGTAGGGTTGTTCTTATTTTCCATTGGGGTAGTGGGTGTGGAAGGTTGGGAAGGTGAATTGCCTTCATCAGAGGAGTCTCCTCCAGAAGAGGAAGGAGATGATGGAGGAGGTGAAGGAGGTATCCCAGATCCTCCTGTAGCAAGATTTAGGTTTGGATAGGTAGGATTCATAGTGAGGTTAGTGTCACCTAATTGTTCTCTGATATCAGAGAAGTCCAAAGGTTGACATCACGGATAGTTTGGTTGCCTCAAATGGGCTAAGGCACTATGTGTTTTAATAAGAGATTGGCGAACAATCTCTTGTATGTCACCACCTGTAGGATTAGGGGTTGCTGCCTCAACTATGATCTGTGGATTATCGGTTGAAGTAGTTGCTATTTGAAGGGAAATATTATCGTGTGAACGGATTCTAGTCACTATAGGTGAGCGATTACAGGGTGGAGGATTCTTGTGACCACCTCGTGCCATTAATTAAGTTCAAGCCCTCCTTCTAGCGCCATTTGTTGACGGGCGAAATCGACCTTCCGTCAACTGACAGAGTGGAACCGGTTCGGGGTTGTCTAATAACCCAAGTCGTTTGTGATGAACCACCTTGACGGGTTTAGCGGCTCCATTAGCCGATCTAAGGTCCTAATAAAAAAAAATAATAATAATCTAAACTAACTAATCTAACTAAAACTAAATAAAACAAACTAATAAACTAATAATAAATAAAACAAACTAATAAACTAATCTACTTAAAAATAACTATTAAACAAACTAACTAAACTACTATTTCTATATATACAAACTAATAACTAATACTATACTAACTCTAACTAATTGAAAAATAACTTATTCACAAAATGTACACTATCTACAATTTATAGATTTAAATAAAACCTGAAAAAATTCGTTTGCATTCTGCCCTAAGACAGAGAAAGATATTTTTTGTTGATTTTATAATTTTATGAACAAGAAATAAAATGAAAACTAACTAAAACTAAACAACTAACATACTAATTCTAACTACACATATATCTAACTAAACTACTAATAAATATACTAAACAAATAAATAACAAACTGACCTGGAAACACTCCAGATTTGTCCTGTGTATGATGATCTTCGAAGCTGATCGGAGGGAGGAAACCTGCACCGAATAATCCAGAAGCTTTTCGTAAACGATAGCTGCAATGCTCTTCAATTTTGATTACAAGACCAACAAGACATAAAAATCACAACAATCATATAATTTATAAATCTTAACAATTAGGTAAACCCATATTCAAAGACTTATACAAAATAATTCAATTGATGAAGAAGAGAAATTTGTCATTCATAAACTGAACCAAGTAATTG
>ML796968.1:141565-153070 GCA_009831015.1 Picea engelmannii | reverse complement strand
TCCCTTGAACAATAACTATTGATTATTTCTCATATATTGTGCATGGTGTGTTGTGGTGTATTGGTGTAACTCTTATACTATTGTTCATTTCTCATTGGATATAGTTGAATGGTTTAAGTATAATTTGAAAAAGGTTTTAAATTGTACTTGATACTGATTCACCCCCCCTCTCAGTATCAACATCAACAATTAACTATTCTCAACAAATCAATTATAAAATATACTAAAAAACCGTATTTTCCACCTTGAGAGACAATTTTCCCTTTGTTGTTGTTGTCGCCCTTTGACCTTCCTGAATTATCCTTAGGCTGTGTGGAGCCTTTATGCTTGATCTCACCAATGACATGAGAACAATCATCTATCAAGTGCATGTGGGATGAAATTGATTTGACTGAATCACTTTAGGGAGAGGAGGGGGCATCAATAGATTTTCTATTTTCATGCATGTGGTGGGCTTCGATTTTGAGACTTTTTCTTGTGTGGGAGGATTGTACAGGTGAGTGTGCGGGGGAAATTAGGAAATTCGGGTTAATCGGTGGAGGAGGTGCCGATAGAGACAAATTGGGCTAGCCACGATGTTGGGAGACTGCTGGGTGAAAAATATTTTTCCATCCTTCATTCTCAGGGAATTTAGGTTGCAATGAAACACGAGGGGGCACATGGATACTAGGGACATGTTGGGGTTGAAAGGGAGGCCTTTTCTAGCCTAGGTTGGATTACCCCTTGTCTAATCGAATTGAAAAATCCAACTTGGAAGAGATGGTTTAACTCTTGTGGATATGCATCAAAATGTATTGAGAATATTGGCCTTCTAGGCCCTCTGTTCCAATTCCCTCCGCCCCTATTATTTCAGTCATGGATTCCTCTGCTGAAGAAGCTCATCCTGTATGCAATGTTTATTAGCAACTAGCTTCTTAAACAAACCATAGATGACATCTCTTTTATATGAAACAAAGTTTGGCTCAACAATCACATCAGACCCATGCAATCCAATCCATAAAATTCATTTAATACTTGTCAATGAGCAGGGGGTGAATAAGGGTTCTGGGATATCTGAGGGGGTTATATTGAGAAGAAAAGTGATAAAATGAAAGGGAGTAAGAATCATGATTATTGCTGAACAAATTATTAAACAATCAACTGTGTTACAATAACAAAATCATATCAGCTGTGATCCATCTCTGTGTTAGTTTTCAATTGTTGTAACACAAAGTTTTCATTAAATTTTAATTTAATTTTAAGAACAGGGTGTGCAAAGTGAATCTGGGATTTTGAGGTGATTCGTAATGAGCGAAAAAGTGAGAAAATGACAGGGGATTTAATGGATAATGTTCATAAAACAAATTAAATAATCAATAATCATATCTGTGTATTAAAATCAATCCAAAGAGCACCAACATTCATTGTTTCTTAATTGTATACCAAACTGCTTATTGTTCCAATAATTAAATTTCCTAGAATTCCTTAATTCATAACAGTCAGTACAATCATAACTCATAAAAAAACCTTTCCATTCAAAAGTCTTGTTAAATAAAATGTTGATCCCTTCTTTCTTTCTTCTTTCCCTTTTTTTTTAAATAATCAAAAAAATGCAAAACAATATGCTCGACATCTATCTCCGATAATCCATAATGCACCACGATAATAATCAACATCCATTGTTTACCAATCAACAATCGGGACCAATTAAAATATACACATGTCTCTTTTCAAACGTGAACAAACTTCAAAATATGCCCAATTATACACAATCTTCATCATATCAATCACAAAAACAATACTCAACCAAAACATAAAACCCAAGCCTTGTCTCTATGGATATAAATTCCTTCTAAAACAATTGGTAATATGTGCGATGTTCCAATATAATATATGAAGTGAACAGAACCAACTACACACATGCATCATTTTTTAAACTTGTCAGAACCCTGATCGGGCTTAGAAAAACCACACAGGTGTTTCCATTTGCAATCATGACCACACTGGTTAAAACACAGTGAGAGAAACCACAAAGAAAAGGAATACAACCCTCGACTGTATGCAAGTGGATGTTTCATTCTTATTCCAACAATTTTACCATACAAGGATGAGACAGAGACTCGACGAAAGAGCATGTGTTTTAAAGACCTCCATAACCATTTCATTGATACTCAATACTTGACAACCCCAGAAGGTGACCGATTATGCAAAAATAATGGAGTCTAAATCAAGCTCTGTCAAAATCAAATGTAGGGAAGAAACAAGAGTTCATTCATCCTTAAACAACAACACATAGAGCTGAAGGTCTTATGAGACTTATATCAACCACAGGAAAAAATACCTTTTGAAAAAGACACAACAATGAGCCACACAGTCTTACTTACTACTTCAAGTCTTGGATGGAACCAATGGTTAACACCCGAGGAGAGAAAATATATGCAGAGTAAAATAACCTAGTGCACATGGTGCGTTTAACACTTTCTGGGGAGAGGCAAGGGTTAATTTAATAGTGACAGTTATAAAAACAAACACAAAGATATAACATCCTTTTCCAATCCTTAAGAGTCGAACAACTTGACAACAACACGAGTGAGGACATACTCGTCCTTTTGACAGAATTATTAGATAAAACTTGTATCAATCCACAACCATACATGCATGTATTAACATTAGGGCCAACCCAGAATGGATCTTGGTATACTTTGGTGAAAAGACAATGAGAACAGGCCAACGACCATGACTCAGGGTTGAAGTAAGAACACAACAATTGTTGGAAATTCCTCTTCGACTGTGTAAGGGTTACCACCATGACTGTGAGGGAATGAGTTAACTGATAGTAATACACATAAAAAAACCCTCCATCATTAACGTAGAGCCATATTGTACCACCGTTCACTTATTATTCCACAGAGACCCATCATGATACTAAACTGACCAAGAAAATAACCAATGCACAACTTAAAGTACCCATTCCTTTTCTTGCAATCCTAAACATTTTAAAGTCATCACAGAGAGCCATAACACACATCTACATAGTTGAAATTCTCAAGAACACACAGAATCCAAGCATCACTAAGCCATCATTTGGTTCATATAACAGAGAATACATCATGGATGGAGAGAAAAATAATTGTAGCTGTGTAAAAACACTTAAATGGCTAGTTGGCCAAGCCTTCTTTCTTCCAAGAGCCTAAAAATACAGAGCTTCACAACCAACAGAGCAAAAAATGTAATAATGGAACAATGTTAGGGTGATGGGCGATAGGGAAAGTATGGAGTGATGTGCAGTAAATGCACGTCGCTTCCATAACCTAGACCATTCAATTTGAAGTACGAGAAAACCCAATAAGCATCACATTCACCAACAATTAAACCATATAACCAATGCATGTTCAATGCCAAACCATCATGAAATATGAGATGATATCCATTGCATAGTGCGCCACCCAATATAATTTACACGTTAACCCTTGCCATAACTCCATGCCATAATACATATTAAAAATTCTATATGTGTCTCCATTCAAATCTCATGAAATTTGCATAGTCCACTAACCAACAAATAACATAATAGTTAGGACTAACACTAATGTCCTTTAACTTTCCCATTTAAACTTGCATATAGTCTTTTATTGTAGCTCAAACATATAAATTATTTCCCTTTGTTACACTTTAGGATCTTTGCATAGGTTTCTTCCTTTGTTTTGATCATGCTACCATTAGAATATCCTTTGTATACATGTGGTTAGGTAATCAACATATGAATTAGTAACAAAGTTGTAACATAGCAGTTGTAACAACATCACCCTCATACCCATATAAACTATTCAATGTTGCGAGTGATTACCAAGAGTGTTCCACAATGATACATTATCCACTTATTATCATGCCAATATGAAATTAAGATTGCATCGTAAAAAATGTAGGACTATGTAGGCAACATAAAAAACAATAGTAAAACAGATGTAATATGTCTATCCTTTTGTCTCTAGTCTACAAGGGGTCCCACCTACTAGTATTATATTATTAGCATAGTTGAATAGTAACGCTTTTAGCAATACTTTGTGGCATAATTCATTGCTATGATTTTAATCATCAACACCCATAAAAACAAGAACTAACCACGAACCATTCTTCCCTCCGATGGCTCCTCTCTGAAAGTATTGTCAGGACACCTCTTATTGGAGTTATCTTTTTAGCATATATTTCTCCTTGATGATTCATATTGATAATTGAAAGTGATAAAAGAGAAATTGTTTAGCATTGGACTCGATGAACCATAAGTGAATGTATAATGTCTACTTTTTGGCATGATTCACCTCCCCATCAGAATGAGAACTAACCATGAACCATTCTTGTCTTTGATGGTTACTCCCCAAATAACATTGTTGGGATACATTTTCAAGCTAGGGCCCTGACCACCATGCTATGAGGTTGTGCACTCGAAACATGAGTTTGGAGAAAAATTGTCCTTTCGAGAGAATTTATGATGATGCACTTATCTACCTAAACAGAGGTTGTAACCCACTCAACATTAATTGAAAAATATTGGGCATAAATTTTTAAGCACATAAAACCTTTTTTTACCCTAAATGATGCATTATTCATCTTCTGTAAGTTTATGAGAACTATGTTGTGTATACTGTAGCATCAATCTATCCTAGACTTCCACAAAATTACAGAGAAATAAGTATGCATATGAGTTAATTTTAATTATTTGTACTAGTGTTGACAATGTTGGATTACTGAGAGGGGGGTGAATCAGTAATACATAAACTTAACCCTTTTCACCATAAAATGCAAGTGTTATATCAGTATAGCATTATCATCCAATAGTTGTAGAGTAAATAAACAATGAACAAATGAGAAATCACACACATACAAAGTACACCAATGTTTTACATGGAAACCCAAAGTGAGAGAAAACCACATAATGCTTTTTCTTATATGTCTTTAAGAATTACATTCATTGGAAGCACCAACTTCCTTTGTTTTCCAGCTGCAACTGAAAGGAGGATCCAACCCCCTAGTTTCTCAGACTACAACCTGAGGGAATATCCAACTCCCCAATTCTCTGGCTACAACTAGAAGGAGGCTAAACCCTCCTATGTTCTTCGGCTACAAATGGAAGGTGGCTACAACCACCTTTCCTTGCCCCGTC
This sequence comes from Picea engelmannii, assembly GCA_009831015.1. NCBI lineage: Eukaryota > Viridiplantae > Streptophyta > Pinopsida > Pinales > Pinaceae > Picea > Picea engelmannii. The sequence goes on along the minus strand of ML796968.1, from coordinate 147,930 downwards.
CAAACCCCTTACGTAGAAGTAGAATGATGAAACCACTATCACACTATCACCATGAGATATACTATTGTAAACCTATACCAAGAAACCTGTAATCAACTTGTAACAACATGTACCAATAACATGTGCCAACCTATACCATACATCAACATGTACCATAAACAAGTGCATCGACCATGCACCAAACCTGTAAAAATAACATGTCACAATAACTTGTCCAAATAACCTACCACAACAACCTATCTCATCAATATTATCAACCAAATCAGATCTACTCACCAGGATAACTCTCAACCATATGCACAATATCACCAATATGTGCATTAACCAAACATAACACAACAAATCATAATCATCACCAAGATCAATATGTGCTTCTAATAATATACCAATACAATTATGCTACATCATCCATAAACCATGTGTCAACAATACTACTAACAAGTACATCCAACCATGTACCAAGTATGTACCAATCATGCATCAACTACACATCAACTTTGACTCATCAAGATGTACCAACATCATCAACTATACACCTCATGTATGTGCCAACTCATCAACCAAACTAATCTGATCACATATACCCCAAATGTAGAAATTGAATATGTCACTGCGAAACCTGTCATTGTATACTCATCAACCAATCTGATCTGATCACATAGACCTCAAACACTATACCACAAGTTTGTACCTCAAACCATGTGCTAGAACCTCACTATTATACAACCTTTATCTGTACCAATAACTTCAACAACATACCTCAACCAAAATCCCTCAAACATGAACCAATACTAAACTTCAGTAGATCTGCCTCAGATCAACTCTACAACAAGCCATAAACTCCCAAGAGGGAATCCAACATATTTACAAGGCAAACCCTCAACTTGATTCATAAATTCAAAACTACACATATGAGAACCATACCTTTTTTTCTTCTTGTAGCGTTTTGTTGCCGCGAATCCACTGTCGCGATTTTTCTGCCTCACTTTTTCTGCTACGGTGTTTTTACTGCACTTTTCCTAACTCACTTTTCCTACTACGATTTTTCTGTCGAACTTTTTCTTCCTCACTTTTCATGATGCATGTTTTCTTCCACACTTTTTTTGCTGCAATTTTTTTGCTACACTTTTTCTGTTGCACTTTTTCTTCCGCACTTTTCCTGCCACACTTTTTATACCACACTTTTCTTGCCGCACTTTTTCTACTACAATTTTTCTCTATCAATAATACCTGCCCAAATAAACTTTTACAAAAATAGATATTCAATGATATTCAAGTGTGATTTGAATGAGAGACCCTTGCCTCGTATTTATACTTTTATGTAGCTTCCTCAAGGGGTTAACTTCTAACCATCTTAACCCACTTTCATTATTTTATGGTTAACCCACTTATAACCACTTGTCCACTTAACTTAATCACTTTCCATAATTAGTGAGTTCTCCATTAACTTTATTATTTAAATAATTTATTTTTCATCCTCTTTGAATTATAGTACACTCATCACTTCACTTTATTATTTAAATAATTTCTTCTTTGCAAACACTTTTACTACTTTGACCTTTTGGGGCTTCTAGATGACTCATGAGGGTTCTCCAACTTCACATGGCCATAACTCTCTAACAGTGAGGAGTTATGTGACATTCCACATACCACCGAAAATGGAATGACATGTACTATCCATCTAGAATAGTTTTACCTGAAAATGTATCAAAACACATACCATTATCCATCAAACAAACTTGGGTCCATTACCCAAACCTTTGTGCTACCATAATTTTCTACTGAACTTTATTCAAGGGTTGAGATCAATGAAAACCAACCCAATTAATCAACAATATCCCCCTTTGGAATTGATGGAAACATTCTGATGCAACACTGAAGTCATGTCATGTAATACTAAAGTCATATCACTCATGATCTTCCTGTTACCATCCCTCCCCTAGGAACCATGCCTCTATGCTCTGCATATGATAAATATCTCCCCTTTTGTCATCAATAGAAAAGGTATATTTCCATTCAGCGTGCTCCCCTTAACTGAACTGTCCTTGGGGATACTCCCTCTGACTAAACTCTTCCTGAAATTGATCTTCCGACATGAACTGTCCTCTTTATGGTGTTTCCTCATGTAAACATAAGACATATAAGATAAGAATTCAAAATCATTCATTTTGGAGTAGAAATTACTCTGAGTCTCTGGAGAAGATACTCAAGGGCTTCCCATGGAAGTGTTTTTGTAAATATGTCTGCCACTTTTTATTTTGTGACCACATATTCAAATCTGATGTTCTTCCCTCCAACCTGTTCCCATAGAAAGTGATACTTGATTGGAATGTTATTCATCTTGGATTGCATCACCGAGTTCTTTGAGATATTTATGGCTCTTGTATTATCACTATAGATTGGAATGGGCTCGTCATACTCAACCTGTATATATGTCAGAGTTTGTTTCATTCATAGAACCTGTGTACAACATGTTGTTGTTGCAATATATTCTTCTTCGGCTGTATATAAGGATATTGACCATTATTTCTTGCTTAGCCATGTTACTAAACACTCACCCAAGTAGAACGTTGCTCCACTGGTGCTTTGTCGATCATCAATGCAACCTGCCCAATATACATCTGTGTAGGAAATAAGTGATAGATCCTTTCCTTTTGGATACCATAATACAAACTCTTTTATTCCTTTGAGATATCTAAAAATCCTCTTCACTGCTATGATATGTGATTCCTTTGGTGCTACTTGAAATCGTGCCACCTGTCCAACTGCCTACATTAATTCTGGTCTGGTTGTTGTCACATATAGTAAGATACCAATCATTGACATGTATTTCCTCTGGTATGTAGACTTTGAATCATCATCTTTGTTAAACTTCCAACTGGTTTTCATAGGAGTGGTAACTAGTTTGCAATCTTCCACTACTACATATTGAAAAATTTGCGACGACCACTTGCAACGAAAGTACTCTTTCGTCGCAACATGCAAGAGAAAAAGTTCATTTTTTCTAAATATACCCCGTATTCGTCGCAATATCGACACCTACAGTTTGAGTAAATTATTATGGTCAATGTTCATCGTATAAGCAACGACGTTAGCTTGTACGATGCCCTTGCGACGAGAGTTGACCATAATAATTTAGTTAAAATTTACCATTGAAAATGACCTAAAATAAATAGGTGGAAATATATATATATATATATATATATATATATATATATATATATATAGGTCACTTTCGTCGCAATTGCGACGATAGTGACCTAAAAATGGCCTATAAATATTTGACGATTTAAAGATGTTGCGACAATCTTGCTATAACAGCGACAGTTTCGAAAGGGTATTTTTGTGCGAAGAAATGTCACAGAATGTTGTTAGAGGTGGGGAAAAAAGTAAAGCGGGTGAAAAGGGTGATGGTAGATGTTATTTCCCTTGTAAAAAATGTTGCCTCAAACGTCTTGTAAGAATTTTAAAAGCAACAACTACAAAACATTGTAGGAAATATGGTCACATTGATGACATATCGAATGAATATCATCCCATGGTAATTAGCTATATATTCATTATCTTTTTTTATTTTGTCAATTTTATATAAAATTATATATATGTATATATATTGTTTGAATTTTTTTTATAGTATACACTAATTTTGCATGATTTTTTGTAATTATAAATTTAGAGTTGCCCTCTAACTTTTCGTAGAATATTGCACCAAGTATTAGTAGAAATGACATTGTACAAGGTGAGGAACATCATCATGACCAAGCAAATGAGGATCTCATGGAAGAAGATGATGGGACAAATCAAGTTAATGATCCCATGGAAGAAGATGATTCGACAAATCAAGTTAATGATCCCATGGAAGAAGAAGATGGGACAAATCAAATGATCCAAGATTTGTTTTCGCAGGCAGATGAGGATGGGGAAAATGCTTGTATTTATGATGAACCTCTATTAGAAAAGGCAAATAAATGACTTTATGAAGGATCAAGAGCAAATATTCTCTCTACTACATTGTTGTTGGTGAACTTAAAGGTTATGAATAATTTGTCAAACACTTGTATGACACAGATACTAAGGTATGCAATATGTTTCATCTCATATTATACATAAATGTTGATTTTTTTTATATTTGTTTTTAGTGTTAATTAATGTGTAAAATAAGAATGCATTTTTTACGATTAATATTCTTACATTAACTAGTTGTCTTTTATGTTGTAGATTGTTAGGTGAATTTTTGTTACCATCGTCAAATATTTTACCTTGCACATATCGAGGTTTGCATGACATTATGAAAGACATTAGAATGGATTATCAAACTATAGATGCATGTCCTAATGACCATATTTTATATTATGGACAACATGCTTCGAAAAACAAATGTCCACAATGTCTTATCAGTATATATCGAACCGATCAAGTAACAAAAAGGGTGCCTCGAAAGGTTCTTCGTCATATTCCCATAATTCCACGTTTGCAACGATTGTTCAGGTGTGAAACCATAACACAATTTATGGATTACCATGCACGTAACATAAGTGAAGATGGTGTTCTTCAAATGCCTGTCGATGGTTCTGCATTTAGGGAAATTGAGGAAAAATGGGTAGATTTCAAAGATGAACCTCGTAATGTTAGGCTTTCATTGGCAGCTGACGGTGTTAATCCATTCAGAGAGCTTAGGTCTATTTACTTAGTGTGGCCTATTTTTGTTATCAACAATAACATTCCTCCTTGGATGTCAATAAAGAGGGAGTACATAATGTTGACAATGATTGTTCCAGGTATTTGTTTACATTAATTTTTTGAATTTAACATTTTCATTTGTTTCAATTTTTGCATAATATATGTTGTTTATTTATTTAATTATATATATTACATGATATCATTCCTTTAGTAATTATGTGTAATTTCAAACAATTAGATAAGTACCAGGTTAAAGATATGAATGTATATATTGAGCCTCTTATCGATGAACTACTAAAGTTATGCACTGGCATCACAATGTACGACATATGTAAACCAATTGGGGAGAAGAAATTTAAATTCCGTGGGATACTTTTATGGACAATTCATGACGCCCCTGGACTACCACATTTTTTTGGTATGTATAAGAATTCTAATATTGTTGTTTAATACTATACAATATTTTAATGTTATCATGGTGTATGTTTACTTTTTAAATAATCTCATCATATAATTGACATTAATCCATTTGTTGCAGGTCTTCAAACAAAGGGTAAATTTGCATGTCTAGTTTGTGGCCCTAAGATGAAGTATCATCATTCAAAATTTTTAGGAAAGATGGTGTTTGATGAGTATAGGCACCTTCTTCCTAAGAACCATAGGTATCGTACTACTGAAAAACATCTTTTCAATGGGAAAGAAGAGACTGGTTTAAAACCACAAAGAATGAAACCTCACCTATGGAGGTTGGAATATAATATAAATCATCAAGGCAGTCAATTTCATAATGTATCGTAGATCGTGTAATGTTTTGAATGTTTATTTTAACCATTGAATTTATTTTACCGTATTTGATAATTATTTTTTTGATTTTTTTTATGCTTCATGAAGGCCGCAATCATCACGAAGGTATTAATAATGGGCTTCCATGAGGAATGAAATCTTATCCTGCTCAATTCATGAGGTTTCCCTACTATGAGGAGCTAAAAATAACTCATTTGTTTGATACAATGCATATCAGGAAGAATGTAATTGAAATGTTATGGCAAATCATAGATGGTAGGAGGGACAAAGACAAAATTGTCAAAATTTGTACTGACATTCAGGAAGCCAATCATGCAATGCAAAGTGTGATCCAATATTCAAATAGATCAGATGGAGTACTAGACCAAAATAACCTTCCATGGTTATTAACAGAGAAACAAAGCAATGATGTAAAAGAGGTCATTCAAAGAATTAAATTTCCCACAGGTTTTGCTTCAAACATAAAAATTATCTTAATGAAGAAAGGCGAATTTGGTGGGGTAAAAGAACATGATTGGCATACCTTCATTAAGGTAGTAATTTTAGTATACATATTTATATATATTGGCCTTATAGATCTTTTTTTTTTTTTTTAGCTTGTCTACTTTGGTCAAAACAAATAACAATTCATTTTGTTGTTACAATATGTTCTACCACTATCTCTCCCAAACGACTTTGACAAAAACGTCAAACAAGTTATATATGATCTTGGAAAATACATGAGGTAAGACATAGTTGTGATTTATAAGAAAAATGTTCTTTAAAATTATTGTTGTACTTAATGACACATGTTTTACTTGTACTGTAATGTAATATATTATATTATGTTATGTTGAAACATGTTATTTTCTTGTGTCACGATCTCATGTAGATGGTTGTCA
>ML796968.1:84000-106847 GCA_009831015.1 Picea engelmannii | reverse complement strand
CCCTAAAATAAGGAAAGTGGGCCAAGTGACCTAGAAGATGTTTTTAAGGAAGCTACTTGGAGAGTATAAATAAGAGGCAAGGCTCTCTCATTTGAATCACACTTGAGAATATTGAATATCTATAGGTGTCTAAGGTAAAAAAAATGATATCTAATTTGAAATTCTAAGGAAAGTGAAGAAAAGAAGGCCAAAATGCAAGGAAGGATAAATTATTTTGATGGTGCTTTCTAAGGTATGTTATTTATAGTTCATCTCACCATTTTCTCTATAACCTTTTTTCTATAATGATTCAAATCCTGAAATTGCTACGAAAGTGATAAAACATATCCAATTATTTGTGGTAAAAAATTTCGCTTTTGGGTCGTTGTATTTCGGGAGTTACACCCTGTGGAAAATAGGGTTTGTGGCCAGTCCTGAAACTAGTCAAAATCAAGTGTTTCGGGTAAAAACGTCATAACTTCTTCATGAAAGATCCAAATTCAGTGATACAAAATGTGTTTGTTAGGGTATAGTATTTACTATTCTTTGTAACATTTTCATATCAATTCATCAAATATTTTTTGCAGGGCACGCTCTACAAGGTCGCTCTCTAGAATAAGCCAGAATTCAACAAGGTATGCCATTTTTGCTATAACTCTTTTTCTTAGAGGTTCCAAGTAGTGAAACTTGGATGAATTGCACAAAACACACTGAATAAAATTTTGTATCAGTTTTAGATATTTATACATTATAGGTTCAAAGTTATGATTACTTCAAGTTAGGGTTGTTGACTAATCCAAAACTAGGCATGTGAGACTAAAGAAAAGTTTGATGAAAATGCTAGTCTCTTGTTTTTAAAGTTAAGGACGGTTTGTAGGAATATGATCATATACACCAGGTCTATTATAGAGCTACAAATCAGATTTGTATGATGAAATTGATTAGGGATTTTGGTTGTAGTACATGTTGAGTACATGGTTGAGACAAGTAGTTGAAGAGTTGGTGCACATACATGAGGTGTATATTTGATGATGTTGTTACATATTGATGAGTCATAGTTGATGAGTAGTTGAAAAATGATTGGTACATACTTAATACATGGTTGGATGCACTTTTTTATGGTATAGGTTGATTACAGGTTGGTGCATGGTTGATGCACTTGTTTATGGTACAGGTTGATTACAGGTTGGGGTACAGGTTGATGCATGGTTTAGATTTATTGGTATAGGTTTATAGTGGTATATCTCATAGTGATAGTGTTACAGTGGTTCCCTCATTCTACTTCTACTTCAGGGTGGTAGGATGGGGCAAGGACAGGTGGTTGTAGCCACCTTCCGGTTGTAGCCGAAGAACATTGGGGGTTATATCCTCCTTCTGGTTGTAGCCAAAGAATTGGGGAGTTGGAGCTTCCCTCAGGTTGTAGTCTGAGAAACTAGGGGGTTGGAGCCTCCTTCCAGTTTCAACTGGAAAACAAAGGAAGTTGGTGCTTCCAATGAATGTAATTCTTCAAGACATATAAGAAAAAGCATTATGTGGTTTTCTCCCGATTTGGGTTTCCATGTAAAACACTGGTGTACTGTGTATATGTGTGATTGTTTATTACTTACTGCTCATTATTGGATAATAATTCTACATTGATATAACATTTGAAGAAAATGGATTATAATTATGCTATTACTGATTCACCCCCCCCCCTCTTAGTAATCCAACAGGAACCCTAGGCCCACCAAGGCATCCAAACCTAAAATATTATGCATTAGGCTTAAGTCTAGGTACCATGTTTCTAAGAAAGTTCTTGCATTGGAAATATTTGAAATGGAAAATCTGCTCAATTCCTATGGATCTGATATAAATTTTTTATTTAGAACTGTGAATATGATGATGGATTACTAAATCACAACACGTGCACATGCAACTGAAGGTACAACCAAACAGGTACATGTACGATATTTTGGTTTTGGTGGTTAACACAGAGGAATTCTGGGTGTATTAACTACCAAAATCTCTTCTTTCAGTGGTTAATGAACAGTCGTCCTGTTCGCCTAAACCACTGAAAAGTTAGCTTTGTCCAAAACTTCAAAATTTCAAAAATTGATTACCTTGATACTTTGCTGAGTGTTCAAGGCCTCTTCGATGATGCAACTCTTCCTCGTATAGATCTGGGAGCTTTAATTTGTTGTGTGGAAGTCTATGGTATATCCACCATTTTTGTAGCTAACTCGGCTAGAGTTTCCAAACCTATTTGATCCTGTGTTGGAGGTTGAGATTCTTTTAACTTTAGCCTCAGAAGTCTAAGCTACCTATACAACTTCATCTTCTCTCTTATCAACACCCTATTCCTGTACTTGATTTTATCATGCTATTCCTTGAGACATTGGTTCATGTTATAAAGTTATGCATTTCTTTTAGTCAACTCTGTATTTTCCTTTTTAATGACTCTTTAACAATGAGTGTAATCAACCCTTGGTGTGACAACCTGCTAGCCACTTTGGCAGGCTTCGCCTTGACTTGTCTGGCCATTTTTGTGAGAGCTTTGTGCAGGTAGAAAGGAAAATTGATGGGAGACATGCATGTGAAATGGTTCAATAGCTTGAAGTGGTAAAACACAACCCTATTGTACCTACCCTCACAGGTGATGTATGCAAAGATTGCCTTCAAAAGGGCTTGTCGTTTAGGCTCAAGAAAGGACATTGGTATGTCTTTCTTCCATATGAGATCCTTATGCTGAGGATGTAAGTAGGATCTGAACTCAATGTTTACAGGCACAATATTCTTAAACCAACATTCCCTTGTTCTTGGGAGGCCAGTAACCTCTGTAATGGTTGCCTCATTAACTACAAATTCCTCCTTGCCAATAGTAGCTATCCTTCCATCATATGATAAGGCAAATTCTTCAGAAATCTGTTGGTGAAAGTTTGCAAGTTTTCACAAAAGGAAAAGATGCCAATCTATTTGAAAAAGTCAGCCACCTCTAGATGTGCCTCTAGATACCATGTTCCATCTAACTCAGACCTGAGGGTTGGCCCAACTTTCGGCATCTGATGAGTTTGTTGACATGTCCCTACCATTTAGGAAATATCTGCGTGCTAGGGGTACAAACACCTAAAGTGTAGGATGAACTAAGAGTGTATGTCGAGGTAAAAGACATAGAACAGGATGACTCAGAGTTTGATTTACATAAACCCAATATTCAACAGATTTTAATCAACAATAAAGGTTGTATATTAGTCGAGAATTTCAAATTCAGGTAGGAGATATAATTGAATTGAAACAATGAGAGATTCTAAAGACTGCCTAATGACTCGGGTTTTTATTCGAATTGGATGACAGATGGCTTGATGACCAGCAACAGAACTCGAGCTTCACTTGGAAACATCAACGATTGATTTCAGCGTATGAGTTGGTTAATGAAAAAACAGGATTATAGCTAATACACATAGTTTCATATATGATTTATATATGAATGGATTTGAAAAGGTGATTAACTGGGGTTATTATGAACCTATCCCCTTGGGACTTGAAGTAATGATAAGCCATGTGACTAATCAATACAGTTAGCTGAGAATCAATCTCCTAAAATTTTGTGTTATGCCGAGCCTTCATATGAAATGACAAATGGTGGTTAAAAAGGACAACAGAGCATCGATATCCCAATAAGATGTAATAATAACATCCTACCTCACCAAATCGATCAATTTTTGGTGGTTATGTCTTCATGATTATGCCAATCGATAGCTAGCTTGTGCGAAAGCACGGGCTTTTCATTTTCCACATAGAAACCTTTTTGGTGGTTAACTGGACTTTTTCTTTTCCCTCTTTACTACCGAGAACAAAGGCTTTTGGTGGTTAATGAGCGCTTTTCACGCTCGCCTAAACTACCAAAACCTAAGATTCTCTCTTTTGTTTGACAAAACCAAATCAAATGTTTTTTCCAAGTTTATTTACAGAAAATAGACTCTTTAACACACCTAAAAAAATTTAGAAACAAATTTTTGGACCACACTCTTATCACCTAAAAAGAAAAATCTCAATCAATTTATTTGAGAAGATTACACTGGCTCCTATTGGGGATGAACGCCTCCCTGTGAGGTTTCAAGAACCACAGAACCAATGCCTTTCCTGAAAAAGAAAACTAAAAACTATCTACTGGTGTTTCCATTAGGCATGGAGTTATTTTGAAAAAGCAAAGACTAAAAAATAAAATTACAATGACCAAGCTTCATAGACTTAGACAAAATAGAGTTTCAAAAATCACCCGTTGACTGGGCCACCAAACATTTCTTCACCTCCCAGACTTTGCAGAATGAATGTGTTGTTGTGTTGTACTTGAGTTATCATGAAAGGGCCGGTCCACAAAGAATCAAACTTGTTGTGTTTGCCTTTATCTTGTTTGAGGGCGTCCCATTTCAGAACCCAATCACCAACCTGAAAATTATCTACCTTTGCCTTCCTGTCAAAAGTATCCTTGATCTTCTTTTGATGAGCCTCTGATTTGTCTGCCAACTTTTCTTGGACCTACTGTAGTTCTACCAAATCAAGCATTCTTCTTACCATATCATTTGACTTAGTTTGCTCTTCCTGAAAAAATTTAGCCACTGGTAAAACTAGCTGAACAGAAAAAATGGCATCAGTTCCATAGACCAATTTGAATGGAGAGGTTCCTATGGATTTTTTGATAGTTACTCTGTCTGCCCACAGAGAAAATTTTAGTTTAGAGTCCCAATTCTTTTTGTTCTCCTCTAACAGTTTTCTGATGATTCTGATTAAGCTATTATTGGATGATTCGGCCAGGCCATTACCTTGAGGGTAGTAGGGGGTTGAATGTACCAATTGGATGCCCATTGATTCACACATATCGACCAATGCATCGGCTTTTAAAGTTGTTTCATTATCTATTACCAACCTTTTGGAGCAACCAAATTTGCTCAGGATGTTTTCATAAATAAATTTCATGACGACCTGATGAGTGGCATTCCTAGTGGGAACTACCTCTATCCATTTTGTAAAATAATAGGTGGCTACTAAGATCCATTTATGTTGACCACTAGATGAAGGATTAATATTGCCTATAAAATATAAACCCCACTGCTGAAAAGGGCCATTCACTACAATAGGCCTCAGGGGAAGATATTTTAACTACTGTTTTCCTGTGAATCTTTGGCATTTATCGCAAGATTTGATGAAAGTGCACACATCTAAGAAAAGAAAAGGCCAATAGTACCCTGCCCTTAAGATTTTATGAACTGTGGTCTTTCAGTAATGGTGGCCTCCACAAATACTTGAATGAAACTGATGTATAACTTCCACTGACTCTTCTTTGTCTAAACATTTGAGTAGTAAACCAACAGGGTCATTCCAATATAACAGATTATTGTAAATGAAAAATTTGATGGCTCTGAGCTTCAGGGCTTGGGCTTGAGTCATGCTAAGTTCAGGAGGAAATTCTAGCTTTTGTAAAAAATGAATAATACCTGAGTACCACTCACAAGAAGACAAATGCTCTGCCACTTGTTGATTGTTATGTTGTCCTTCTCCTGCCACCTCCATCTGCAAACTCGTTGAATTTTCCCCTATGAAATTTATGTCCAACAACTCATGGTTTTCCTCTGTTAAAAGATTAGCAAGGCCTTGGCCTTTTACCAATTTAGTGGGCTTTACTTCTATGTCAAACTCAATTAACTTCGCGATCCATTTATCTCTTTTCCCATCAATATCAGGCTGATTCAAAACATCCTTCATGGAGGGTGAAGGAACATATGCAATAACTTTTGCATGGAAGATATAAATTTTGAAAGATTTTAAATATTTTATGAGAGCATAGGCTTGTTTTTCAATAGGATCATACCTTAGTTCAGCATCTCTGAGTGTTTTGTTGAAGAAGGAAACTGGGTGATCCATACTGTCATCATCTTTCTGTAACAAGATTGCCGCCACCATGTCATAAGAAGTGAAGGAAAAAATATAGAAACTCTTGCTGTAATCCGGATTGATTAGAGTCGGGGATTCCATGATATCCTGTTTGATATCCTAAAATGAATTCCTTGCATTGTTTGTCCATTTTATCTCAGATCCCTTTTTCAACATACATGTTATGTGTTTTACTAGCTCGGAAAAATTTGGAACAAATCTTCTAACAAAATTAATCTTATCGAGCAATGATTTAATATTCTTTTTCGACCTTGGTAAGGACAACCTCTGAATTGCTTCCACCCGAGATGGATCAATTTTCACGCCTTCTGCTAAAACAATGTGGCCTAGGAGCTTGCCCTTTCTGTGAGCAAAATGGGATTTTTTGGGATTCAATGAAATCCCGAACTGTCTTCACTTCAGAAATACTCTTTTTAAATGCTTTAGATGTTATTCATGACTGATGGAATAAACTATGATATCATTGAGATAGATGAGGACAAACTTGTCCTTCTCACCCATGAAAGCTATGTCCATGGCCCTTTGAAAAGTGGCCCCGACATTCATTAATCCTAATGGCATTTTGGCATACATGAAGGTACCCCAAGGAGTAGTAAAAGAAGTCTTCTCTTGGTCATCAGGATGGACATAAATCTGATTATAACCAGAAAATCCATCCAGGAAAGACATGACAGTAGCCCCTGAAATTCTTTGCAGCAAATGTTCCATATTAGGTGGGGGATCATTGTCTTTATTTGATCATTTATTGAGATTTCTAAAGTCGACACATAACCTAATCTCACCATTTTTCTTTCTCACGATTACTAGATTTGCAATCCATTTAGAGTATCTTAACGGGATTATGATTTTGGCATCAAGGAGCTTTCTTATTTCTCTTTCAATTATAGGCAATATAAGAGGAATGATAGGTCTGAGTTTTTGTTTGAAAGGGATGGTGTCCTTTTCAAGGGGAATTTTATGTTGAATGATCTCAAGGTCATACGTTTTCAGATCACTGTATTTCCAAGCGATAACATCAGAAAATTCTTTCAAAATGTTGCAATATTCGGACTTCTGATCAACAGTCAATTCAAAGGACAGATTTATGAATTTAGGTTGGCTTTCACTTCCTATGTTGTGCTCATGAACAACAAGCTCTTTTTCCTTCTTATCTGGCTTGTAGGGGACATTGTTATGATCAAATAGCTTTTCAAGAGGTACCAAACCCCGAGGTATGTAATTGTTGGGCAGTTGAACAATATCATGCTGACCCAATTTTTGTTTTAGCTTAGGTTTCTAGGAAATCTTCTACATTTTGATTTTGCTGGTCGACATGCATATCAGAAAATTCATCTACCACCTGGAGAAACCTATTGAGTTCATCATCATCTTCAAAAACTTTCCAGTATTTAATATTGTCGGGCAAATATGGTATATATTTGACTTGGATTTCATAATTGATCCTGGGAGGCATGGGAGGAATAAATAGACTCATTGAAACAATAAGGGAATCCGCAAGATGATTCATATCTCTGGGTATATAAGAAATGTCAAAAATGGAAAAAGAATCTCTAATTTTCCATACCTCATCCCTGTAGGCTTTCAATCTGACATGCTTTGCTTTGAAAGTACTATTTACTTGTTGTATGATGAGATCTACGTCTCCAAACATCTTTAATCCTTTAATTCCCATCTCCTTAGCTGAATTTAATCCCAATAGCAAGGCCTCATACTCTGTTATGTTGTTAGTAGTTTTGAAATCAATCTTAAAAGACAAATGTATAACCTCCTTCAAAGGAGAAATCAAAACTACACCTACACCCACTGAGTCTTTGGTACTGGCACCATCAAAATATATGGTCCAAACTAGAATACCTTTTTCATCAGTTTTCTCTTCAGTGGGCTTTACAAGCTGTAAAGGAGCTGACTGAGAATCATCTATTTGAAGAATACATGAGCTAAAGTCTGTGTCTACAGCATAAATAGGATGATTTACAGAATTTTTTGCATCACTGATGATGTAGGCACGTTGATTCTCTCTGTAGAGTCTCTTTAGCTCTCCTCCAAACACCAGGATTGTAGCATACGAAAGATCCATCTGCAAGGTATCCCCCAACCTTTTGCTCCATGGACATGACAAGAGGAGTCCGAACTTGGGTGGGATATCAACAACCACGACATCCATTACCATGCTTCTCATTGGCAATTGGGAAAGGTTTATAACAAGGCTTTTATGAGGCCAACGCATCTGACTTTCCTAGAGTCAAAAGAGAAGAGATCATGATACGGTTTGGTGAACTCAAGACCAAGTTCATCCATCACTGCTTTGGGCATAAGATTATGTGATGCTCCTAAATCAAGAAAGCAGTTGTGAAGGATCTTATCATGAACACTTAGGGATATATAGAAAGGTGGACAAGAGTCATCTCGATCTTCTACCATAGGTCCTATAGTTACTGTTGGCTTGTCATCTTGTAAGTTTACAAAATCAAAAAATGAAGAGGTCTTTGGTTCAAGGGACTTCAGGATGGCAGACTTGAAAATGTCGTTCTTCATAAGTTTGGTCAATGGCATAGGTATTTTTAATTTCTGAATTTCTGATTCGAAATTGAAATAGTATGATGCTTTGTCAGAAGTTTTTACCTCGTTAGAAGGAGCTCTGAGGATAGCTTTCTCCTTGACTTGGGGCTGAGATTTCTTTTGTTGTTGTTTTGCAGAAATGGGGGTCTGCTTTACAGGAGCAGCAGGTTGCTTGGCAACAACTTCTTTCTTCTTCACAGGAGCAATGAGAAATGATTTAGGAGCATCATTTTTAGATATTAAATTATAACCTTGCTGATCATCTGTCTGATAGATAGATTCTTCAATACTTGCCTCATGAATCTCCTGATCCATCTGGGCTTCTTCATAATCTACTTGTGTCAAAAAGGAGGAATCATTTTCGTCACCAAATTTTTTTATGTCATCTACTTCTTCAACTTCATCATGAGGTAGCTCCTATTCCTCTTCTAGCATTGCATTTTGGAAGGGGGGTCTAATTCTTTGATCATCAATTGCATTCTTGTCTCTCTAAAGGATCTGGACCTATTGATTGTTCCTTCTATAAGGGAAAGCATTGGGATTTCTAGGGACAAATGCATTTGGCTCTTTTATCCATGTTGGTTGTTGACTCTGAATCTTCAATTTTGACATTTCAGATGTCAAGTTGTCCAACATCTTGGCCATCTTTTCCATTTTGGTATTAGAAGAAGAAGGGGGATCAACAAAAAACTTATTTCTCTCAACTTTTCCTTTGAGTTTCTAAGATGCCATAATATTTGATTCGACTTCAAGAGAAACATCTTGCATTAAAGAAAGTGTGGTTGATCTTCTTTCTCTAAGGATTAAACAAAAATTTGGATCAAAAGAAACAAAAAATGTGATCTTTGTTGATGCGTCACTTGGCTTGATCTTTGCAGGGATCTTTCCAAACATCCTATTGAATATTTTGATGAAGTCTGAGATTGACTCCCCATTTTCTCTTCTTAGGTTTCCGAATTCATAAATCTAATATAAGAGGTCTCTTCTTTCTCCCCACTGTTTTAAGAACACCTCATCTAATTGCTCAATACATGTCACTGAATTTGTTGGTAGTTCTTTGAACCACTTCCTGGCTTGGCCATTCAAACTCTGCACAAAACCTCTAGTCCACACATCTTCTTCTAAAATATTAATATTTTCAGCATAAGCATAAAAGGATTCTATATGTTCTTCAACAGTATAATCCCTGGCTCCGGTAAACTTTGGCATATATTTATGATAATCTCCAGTTGGCATGGTAGATAAGGGATTGGGAAAGACAACTGGAGCATACCTATTTGCTAAGATTTGTTCCATATTGGTTAAAGGGACAGCCATGGGAATCTTAGGGGTTGATGTAGAGGAATAATTTTCAGGAGACGAAGGCTGAGATGGGATGGCTGAGTTTATAAAAAATGATTGTCTTACTTCACTTTGATAAAAAAATTCAGAAATGGGTGGAAAATAAGAGGCCTTGTAAAACTGACCAAGCAATAAAGCTAATCTTTCTTCTCCCTTAGAGGAAATATCTTGTACAATATCTTCAAGAACGGGCAGATTAGTATGAGTATAGAAAACACACTCTATAGGGTTTGTAAGTGAGGAATTTAAAGAAGAAGAAGAAGAAGAGGATTCCTTTTGCTGAGGGGATCCTATAATTACTTTTTTAAGGTTGTACGTGATATCGTGCTAAAAAGAAGAGTATGTAACATTAGAGGAAACTGAAGGCTCCTCAACCTTCAAGCTTTTCGATACAATTTCAATTTTCTGAGAACTATGAGTTTCAGTAGAAGGGGATTCATCTAGAGGTTCTTTAGATATGAAAGAAGAAATGTTTGTTTGAATACCTAGATTTGATGTCTTTGCAAATAGGGAAGCTTGTCTTTGTAAATCCTTTCCCCTACTAATGATCTTCTCAGGGTCTAGAACTGGTGCTTCCAGTGGGCCTTCTTGGTTCACCCTGGTGTGATCTCTTTTCAGAGCCACTTCGTTCCAATGGAGTCGCCAGATATATGGTTACAACCCAAATGATGTCCAAGCTTTGTCTATCATCAAAGTTGGATCTATGTCGTCTCCCAAGGAAGCTGAGCTTCAATATATTCTCCCCAGCAGCGATACCAATTTGTTATCACTCCAAGAAACTCTTCTAGGCTGTAAGTTAGAGATGCCTGGTAACTTAATCTTTTTGGAAACTATTTTCTCAATAATAGGTGTGGGTTTGGATCAAGATGAATATCTTAATCTCTGGATTGTATCTTCAAGACAGTCTAACTATATTCATGCAATAGAAGGCCTTCAAGAGCTATTTATCAGATAGATTTGTATAACAAATGGATAAGAAAACCAATCGGTTATACAAAACATACATAAATCATATATATGATGGGTCAACAAACTAGCCAAAGATGCTTATGATTCTTGATTAACAATCAAAAGTAAGATGACAGTTACCATAGGACCATTAAATAGAGACAAAAGAATGAATTCCACTCATATACATAGACAAAGATGAAGGAGGGTCTGACAATAACAAATGAAAGAATATTGCAGGCTTGATATATTAAAGAAAATGTCTTTCATACAAAAACAATAGAATATAGAACTCAAAATCGAACCTCTAGTTCATCTTTTGTCTTCATCTTTATAGCTTTACAATATAGTTTTGAGATCCTAAAAGAATGGATCAGATATGCTAAAGATAGAAAGTCAAAACTCAGTTGCAAAAGATAAGGAATGATCCTCAAAATGAGGTCAATTCCACATTTCATGATCTTCAAATCTTGTAGAGTCCTTGTGCAGTGTAGAATAGCCTTCCAAGGCTGATTGATAACTCTTCCAAGACATAGAATTCGAATTTGTTGAGTTGTGCAAAAATCCTGATTTGTTGCCACCAAAATAGGTACCAAAACCAACTTGGATATTTTTTTTAATCCTTATACACCAAAAATGGATCTTGAATCTGACTCTATAATTCAACATCTATCCATTTCAAGTGTTTTCAAATGATTCAGATTAGTAAAACCTCGATCTGTGCAAAATTTAGCCTTCTCTGGCCAGTGACAGGTTTCAGTGGTTAACACAGAGGAATTCTAGGTGTATTAACTACCGAAAGCTCTTCTTTCAGTGGTTAATGAATAGTTGTCCTGTTCACCTAAACCATCGAAAACTTAGCTTTGTCCAAAACTTCAAAATTGCAAAAAATGATTACCTTGATACTTTGTTGAGTGTTCAAGGCCTCTTTGATGATGCAACTCTTCCTCGTACAGATCTGGTAGATTTAATTTGTTGTGTGGAATACTGTGGTATATCCACCATTGTTGTAGCTAACTCAGCTAGAGTTTCCAAACCTATTTTATCCTGTGTTGGAGGTTGAGATTATTTTAAATTTAGCCTCAGAAGTCTAAGCTACCTGTATAGCTTTATGTTCTCTCTTATCAGCACCCTGTTCCTATCCTTGATTTTATCATGCTTTTCCTTGATACTTTGGTTCATGTTATAAAGTTATGCATTTCTTTTAGTCAACTCTGTATTTTCCTTTTTAATGACTCTTTAACAATGAGTGTAATCAACCCTTGGTGTGACAACCTGCTGGCCACTTTGGTAGGCTTCGCCTTGACTTGTCTGGCCATTCTTGTGAGAGCTTTGTGCAGGTAGAAAGGAAAATTGATGGGAGACATGCTTGTGAAATGGTTCAATAGCTTGAAGTGGTAAAACATAAACCTGTTGTACCTACCCTCACAGGTGATGTATGCAAAGATTGCCTTCAAAAGGGCTTGCCATTTAGGCTCAAGAAAGGACATTGGTATGTCTTTCTTCCATATGAGATCCTTATGTTGAGGCTGTAAGTAGGATCTGAACTCAATGTTTGCAGACACAGTGGTCTTAAACCAACATTCCCCTGTTCTTGGGAGGCTATTAACCTCTGTAATGGCTGCCTCATCAACTACAAATTCCTCCTTGCCAATAGTAGTTTTCCTTCCATCATATGATAAGGCAAATGCTTCAGAAAGCTGTTGGTGAAAGTTTGCAAGTTTTTCACAATAGGAAAAGATGCCAATCTGTTTGAAAAAGATGGCCACCTCTAGCTGTGCCTCTAGATACCACGTTCCATCTAAATCAGACCTGAGGGTTGGCTCAGCTTTCGGCATCCGATTAGTTTGTTGACCTGTCCCTACCATTTAGGAAAAATCTGCGAGCTAGGGGGACAAACACCTAAAGTTTAGGATGAACTAAGAGTGTATGTCGAGGTAAAAGACATAGAACATGATGACTTAGAGTTTGATTTACATAAACCCAATCTTCAACAGATTTTAATCAACAGTAAAGACTGGATATTAGTCGAGAATTTCAAATTCAGGTAGGATATGTAATTGAACTGAAACAGTGAGAGATTCTAAAGACTACCCGATGACTCATGTTTTTCTTCGAATTGGATTATAGATGGCTTGATGACCGGCAATAGAACTCGAATTTCACTTGGCAACAACGATGATTGATTTTAGCGTATGAGTTGGTTAATGAAAACACAGGATTATAGTTAATACACATAGTTTTGGATTTGATTTATATATGAATGGATTTGAAATGGTGATTAACTGGGGTTATTATGAATCTGTCCCCTTGGGACTTGAAGTAATGATAATCCATGTTTCTAATCGATACAGTTAGTCAAGAATCAAACTCCTAAAATTCTATATTATGTTGAGCCTTCATATGAAATGACAAATGGTGTTTAAAAAGGACAACAGAGCATCAATATCCCAATAAGATGTAATAATAACATCCTACCTCACCAAATCGATCGAGTTTTGGCGGTTATGTCTTCATGATTATGCCAACTGACAGCTAGCTCGTGCGAAAGAATGGGCTTTTCTTTTTCCATGTAGAAACCTTTTCGGTGGTTAATTGGGATTTTTCTTTTCCCTCTTCACTACCAAGAACGAAGGCTTTCGGTGGTTAATGAGCGCTTTTCAGGCTCGCCTAAACCACCGAAACTTGAGATTCTCTCTTTTGCTTGACAAAACCAAATCAAATGTTTTTTCCAAGTTTATTTACAAAAAATAGACTCTCTAACACACCTAAAAAAATTTAGAAACAAATTTTTGGACCACACTCTTATCACCTAAAAATGAAAATCTCGATCAATTTATTTGAGGAGATAACAGGCGGGATCGATGGTTGTGAGCCTCCCTTGATCCAACGGTCCCGATATTTTCAGGATTTCATGAACTGGGAGTTTGAAACTCTCGACTCCAAAATCACTTTTCGCGCCAATCCCCGAATTCCCGAAATAGTGAAATTTGCATGTGAGATCAATGGATCCTGTTGATTCCCATCCAATGCACGCTACTCCTCCTGAGATTTTGAATGCTAAAAGACGCTCAACCTTAACTTCCTCACAGATCTACAAGATCCAATGGTCCACGGAATTTTGGTACTTTTCCATGAAGTGTTTCCACTGTTCAATTCCACACCTGATAATCCCTTTCTCAATTCAAGAATTAGAGTGACCAAGGATTTTAGCCTGCACTCCAAACTTACGAATCCCAAAATTCACGAAATGATCTAATGGATCAAATTAATCACGATCAATGCTTCATGTTGATTCTTGATATTAGGGTGGTGGTTTGTTCGACTCCTAACCACATTGCAACTCCTCTGCATTCTACGGTCCTCGCGATTTTGTGAGTTCTCCACGGAGAATTATGATTGCTCGATTCACTTCTCAATGACTTATGTGCGATGATTCAGACCTTCCTCTCCTTTTGATCACTTCAAAGGTTAAATCCCTGCTAAGCTTTCATTTACAAACTCAAGCTTCCAAAAGGATCCCCGCACACACTTCTTGTGGAAAAATTTCAAATATCTTCTGGTTGTTTGCGTCTTCGACCCTATGCACTCCTTGCAACAATAGTCCTTCAACTTTCCCCTTGGTTGATAAGTTCAAAGATTTCAACCAGCCCTGTGCACACTTTGCACGACTCTATGCTTCACCTTCACTTCTGCTGGTATGAGAACAATGATATCTCTCTTGAGATTTATGAGATAAAACTCAGACCCTCATCAACGCACACCTTGCAGATGTTCACTGCACTCCTTACAGGAATTCTCAGGGAGAGAAACAATTGAAACTCATTTTTCTACTCTCTCAGACTTCATACATTCAACATGAAATCATGCACACAACACAACATTAAGATAAATGCATAGCAGAGAAACAAAACAACTATAAACATACCATTTAACAAATGTAAATAGTAAGCATCATAACACCATAAAAATTGAGTCAAAGTCCATATATTAACTCAAATGCTCCTGTACATGGGTTCTTCTCTATAGCTCTCTGCTACAGCTCTATAGCTTATGAATTTTGAATGATGATAATGATACAATGATACCAGGGTGAGGGTGTCTATCATTCGTTTTCCCTCCTACGCTTCTAAACTGTCTAATCTAACATTCATATCTACCTACTTTACATTAAACAAACTTAAATGCCTATTCCATCCGACAGATGAGAGTAATCGCTTCAGATCTATTCATATCTCCAAGACATAAATGTAAGTACGCTTCTCCTAGCTATTACATTAATGCTTAAGATTTCAAAATTCAAAACGTTTTCATAAAAACGTGTCCTTTTTTCATTTGCGTGTCCAGCTGTTCCTTTGGCTAGGCGTGTGCTTTGGATTTGTACGATGATCCTGCATCATACTTCCTCGCTTGAAAAATTTCATGAACTCCTGTTCATGAGCTCTTGCACGGTCTATCCATGCCTATGAATTGCTGCTTCATCCTCCAAACTGGCATCTTCGACTGGATGTCTATTCCATTTGACCAAGTATTCAAAATACTCTTTTCTCCTTGTCTTTTTGCTAACCCTTTTGCCAATTATGCTTTCCATCTGTGGCTCTACAGCTACAGGCATTTGTTTTGTCCATTGAATTTCTTTTTGTTCCTCCTATCCTTCTTCTTCTTTCACTCTGTAAGGGTACAAATCCACAACATTGAATATCAGTGAGATTCTGAACCCATTAGGTAATTCAATCTCATATGACTTTGCCCCAAATTTTCTTATGACCTTGCATGACCCAATCTTTTTCATCTTCATTTTGTTATATGTTCCCCTTGGGAACCTTCCTTCCTCAGATGTGAAAGAATCAAATCACCAACTTCAAACTAAAGTTCTCACCTGTGTTGATCTTCTCTATGCTTGTATTCTCGTCTTGAACTTTTCAATCACTCCTTAACTTGGTTGTGAATCTCCTTCATTCCTTCTGCAAAGTCGTCTGCACTAGCACTCCTGAATTTGGCTTGTTCTGCATCTTTCAATTCAGAAAATCCCCTTGGCTGCATTCCATATACAATTTGGAATGGAATGTGCCCTGTGCTTCTATTGAGTGAATCATTATAAGTGAATTCCACCTATGGCAGAATGTGATCTCATTGACTGTGGTGTTCAATCACTAAGCTTCTTAACAAATCTCCCAAGCTCATGTTTATGACCTTTGTCTGTCCATCCATTTGAGGATGATATGTTGAGATGAAAGACAAAATTGTCCCCAACTTCTTCCATAAGGTCCTCTAGAAATGACCTATGAACTTGGTATCTCGATAAAAAACGATACTCTTTGGTAAGCCATGAAGTCTGACGACTTCCTTGAAAAACAGGTTCGCAATATGAGTTGCATCGCTGGTTTTATGGCATGGTATGAAATATGCCATCTTTGAAAATCTGTTGACTACCACAAAGATTGAGTCACATCCCCTTTGTGTCCTTGGTAGTCCCAATATGAAATCCATGCCCAGTGTGTCCCACAACCTTTCTGGTATGGGTAATGGATGGTATAACCCTTCATTCTTCCTTTTTCCTTTCGTGTGCTGACAAATTCTGTACCTATCCATGAATTTCTTAACATCTGTTCTCATCCCTAGCCAATAATATGATTTATTCAACTTTGAGAATGTCTTGTCATGACCGAAGTGTCTGATCAATCCTCCACTGTGTTTTTCCTTCAACAAATTCTCCCTCATGGAGCATTTCAGAATACATAGCTGATTTCCCTTGAATAATAATCCCTCCTGGATCATGTATTTAGTCCATTGGCTTCTATCTCTGAGAATTGGATTCTCAGATGCATCATATGCCTCCTTGAAATATGGGTCATCCCTATATATTTCTTTGAGATTATCAAAACCCAAAGTCTTGACTCTGAATTCCTGCATAAGCAAACATTTCCTGCTCAAAGCATCAACAAATTTATTAGCAGTTCCAAAAATATGCTTAATCACAAAAGTAAAATTCTGCATGAATTCAACCCATTTAGCATGTTTTTGGTTCAAATTCTCTTTTCGAGTCACAAATTGCAAAGTGTTATTATCACTATACAAAACAAACTCCTTGGGAACCAAATAATGTCTCCATTTCTTCAGCGCTTGTATGACTGTGTAGAACTCCTTGTCATATCTGGAGTACTTAATCTTTACTTCATTTAGTTTTTCACTGAAATATGTGACTGTCCTGTTGTCTTAGCTCAATACCACTCCAATTTCAAATCCACTCATGTCACACCTGACCTGGAATGTCTTGCTAAAATCTGGCAAAACCAGAATTGGTTGCTCAATGATCTTCTTCTTCGGCAGATTGAAGCTCTTCTCTGCTTCCTCCACCCAGTGAAAAGATTTTTGTCTTTTCTTCACTGTATCCATCATCATTGCGCTAATTCAACTAAATTTTCGGATGAATTTCCTATAGAAGCTAGCCAAACCATGGAAGCTTCGAACTTCAAACACGCTCTTCGGCGATTACCAATTTTTAATCGCATTTATCTTTTCTGGATCCATTTTCAATTCATTTGCAGAGATAACAAAACCCAAATAAATGAGTTTTGTCCTCATAAATGATGATTTCTTCATATTTATCAACAATTTCTCTTGTTGTAACCTCCTCATTATTGCCATTAGATGCTTTAAGTGTTCTTCTTCTATTTTTCTGAAAATTAGTATATCATCAAGATATACAATGACGAATTTCCTAATGAAATCCTTCAAGACTTCATTCATCAACCTCATGAAAGTACTAGGTGCATCCGTCAAGCCAAATGGCATGACAAGCCATTCATACAGCCCCTCATTTGTCTTGAATGTTTTCTTTCATTCATCACCTTCTCTCATTCTAATTTGATGATATCCGCTTTTCAAATCAATCTTTGAAAAAAACTTTGATCCACTCAAGCAATCCATCAAGTCATCCATCCTTGGCAATGGAAACCTATATCTGATGGTAATCTTATTGATTTCCCTTGAGTCTATACACATTCTCCAGCCTTCATATTTCTTTGGGATGAGCACTATCGGAACAACGTATGGACTCAAGCTCTCCCGAATCAATCATTTGTCCATTAAGTTCTGGACCTGTCTCTTAACTTCTTCATTTTCCTTTGGTGTCAACTGATATGTTTCTTTGTTTGGAAAATTGGAACCAGGTATAAGATCGATATGATGACTTATACTCCTGATAGGTGGTAACAAACAAGGTAGTTCATCCACTACTATATCAACAAACTCCCCCAACAACTCCTAGATTTCTTCTAGTAAATCATCTATCCTCATACTTGTCAAAACAATTTTGGGCTTCTTGACCACGATAAATTGTGTGTCTTCCTTCTTCTTAACCTCATCAAGAAGTTCCTTCCCACTCATGAGAAGTACAATGTTGCTCATTTCTATTTTCACCTCTTTATCCTTAATTGAGAATATCATGTGAGTCCTGCCATTTTTTTCCAGGGTGTATGTGTTCTTTCTCCCATCATGAACTACGTTTCTATCATCTTTCCATGATCTACCTAGCAATAGATGACAAACATCCATGGGAATGACATCACATAATATCTCATCTTTATATCCTCCTATTTTAATTTCAACTAAACACTGTTTAGTGACATTTACCTGGTGTCTTTTTTGTAGCCATGAAACTCTGTATGGGCTTGGATGTGCAACAGTCTCCAACTCTAGCTTCTCTACCATCTCTGTAGATACGAGATTATATATGCTACTGTTGTCCACTATAACCTTGCATACTCTATCCTTAGTTTTGCAAGCAATCCAAAATAGATTGTTTCTTTGGGCTGGGTTCTCTAGTTCCTTTTCCAGTTTCAAGAGAACTTTCCTCATCATTAAGGATATTTTTCCCTCAGCGTCCTCTGCCTCAACATTCCATCCTTGAGCTTTGACAATGTGAATTTCACCACCATCTTTCTTCCGATCTGGAAACTCATAGGATTTATGTCTGATTTTTCCACAGACAAAGAATTTCACTTCGCCTCCTCTGCCTCTTCCTCTTCCTATGGCTCGAGGAAAAGTATTCCTATCAGCATATTGCCTTCCCTGTGAGCTTCCTCCTCTCTCAAGTTGAGTTTGAGGTTTCTTCTCTTCTTCCTTAGGTTTCTGAGTTTTGTCTTTGGAAATTGTCTTGCCTCTGCTATGATTTCTACCTCGTCCTCTTTGAACTTGCTTCCGGCTCAACTTCTCTTCAGCTTTTAGAGCCACCTGATAAGCATCTTCCACATTTCAAATGGTCATCATGCTCATCTCATCTTGAATGTCATATCACAGACCATTCATGTACCTAGCAAATTTTTCATCATTGCTCTCCCAATGACCTTATCTGATGTTTATCCTATAGAATTCTTCAGTGTATTCTTTTACTGACATCAGCTTCTGTCTCAAATTCTGCATCCTCCGAAACAGAGTGATTTGATAATCCTTGGGTATAAATTTCGATTTCATCTTCGCAACCATTCTTTCCCGATTTTTGATTTTCTTCTTTCCTTTGCAGTGTCTGTCAGCCTGCAATTCATCCCACCAAAGTGTTGCATGCCCTTTAAGTCTGGTAACATCATGTTTGACTTTCTTATCTTCATTGACATCCTCATAGTTGAAGTATTTGTCTAGAGATCTAATCCAGTCTAGAAGTTCTTCAACATCTAAGTTTCCCTCACACATGGGAATGTCCATTTTTTATCTGGCACCTATCCTTGCAATAGCCTTGAATAGGCATTCTTCTGCAGCATCTTCGACTACAACTTCTTCTCCTTCATTTCCAACTTCATTTTCACTTTCAGCTTCGCTGATATCCCCAATGTCAACTATGCGCCTTTGTTTTGTCTCCATAGCATCAAGCCTGACACATAATTCACGCATTTCTCTTTCCACTGCTGGATCAGGTATTTTCCTGTCTCTTCTTCTCGGCGGCATGCTGTAAATTTTCCTCTTTTATCTCTTCTATAGAAAGAAAATAATTTGTTCTGGGCTCTGATACCACAACTAGCGCAGACCCCCTGCCCTCGAGCCGAGATCAGCACAGGATATTTTCCAAACCATGCAAAAAATTAATTAAACCCTTTGTTTAAGCCATGAAAGATTTCGGGCTTCACGAGTTGGAGGTTCTTGACGCAATGTCACAACTCTTAAAATTTTTGAAACATGAAATGTCGGAAAAGGTTGACTCCTCCAACGCGACGAGCACACGCCACCTATTACCCACTAGTTTTGGCTTTTGGGATTTTGAGTGAACAACCAACAGTCGTTCCTCTTCCATTATGATTCCCCGAACTTCGAAATTTCACCTTTGGTGGGATCGATGGTTGTGAGCCTCCCTTGATCCAATGGTCCCGATATTTTTGGGATTTCACGAACCGTTAGTTTGAATCTCTCGTCTCCAAAATCACTTATCACGCCAATCCCTGAATTCCCGAAATAGTGAAATTTGTACGTGAGATCAGTGGCTCCTATTGATTCCCATCCAACGCTCGCTACTCCTCCTGAGATTTTGAACGCTAAAAGACTCTCAGCCTTAACTTCCTCACAGATATGCAAGATCCAACGGTCCACAGAATTTCGGTACTTTTCCACGAAGTGTTTCCACCGTTCAATTCCACACCTGATAATCCCTTTCACGATTCAGGAATTAGAGCGACCAAGGATTTTGGCCTGCAGTCCAAACTTATGAATCCCGAAATTCACGAAATGATCTAACGACTCAAACTGATCATGATCAACGGTTCACGTTGATTCTTGATATCAGGGTGGTGGTTCTTTCGACTCCTAATCACCTTGCAACTCCTCTGCATCCTACGATCCTCGTGATTTCGTGAGTTATCCATGGAGAATTATGACTGCCCGATTCACTTCTCAATGACTTATGTGCGACAATTCAAACTTTCCTCTCCTTTTGATCACTTCAAAGGTTAAATCCCTGTTAAGATTTCATTTATAAACTCAATCTTCCAAAAGGATCCCTGCACGCACTTCTTGCAGCAAAATTTCAAATATCCTCTTGTTGTTTGTGCCTTCGACCCTGTGCACTCCTTGCAACAATATTCCTTTATCTTTCCCCTTGGTTGATAAGTTCAAAGATTTCAACCAGCCCTGTGCACACTTTGCACGGATCTGTGCTTCACCTACACTTCTACCGGTATGAGAACAACGATATCTCTCCTGAGCTTTTTGAGATAAAACTCAGACCCTCGTCAACACACACCTTGTGGACATTCACTGCACTCCTTGCAGGAATTCTTAGGGAGAGAAACAATTGAAACTCATTTTTCTCTTCTCTCAGACTTCATACATTCAACATGAAATCATGCACACAACACAACATTGAGATAAATGCATAGTAGAGAAACAAAACAATTGTAAACATACCATTTAACAAATGTAAACAGTAAGCATCATAACACCATAAAAATTGAGTCAAAGTCCATATATTAACTCAAGTGCTCCTGTACATGGGTTCTTCTCTATATCTCTCTGCTACATCTCTACAACGTATGAATTCTGAATGATGATAATGATACAATGATACGAGGGTGAGGGTGTCTATCATCCGTTTTCCCTCCTACGCTTCTAAACTATATAATCTAACATTCATATCTACCTACTTTACATTAAACAAACTTAAATTCCTATTACATACAACAGATGAGAGAAATCACTTCAGATCTGTTCATATCTCTGAGACATAAATGTAAGTACGCTGAATCTCCTAGCTATTACATTAATGCTTCAGATTTCAAAATTCAAAACTTTTTCATAAAAACATGTCCTTTTTTCATCTACGTGTCCAGCTGTTCCTTTGTCTAGGCACATGCTTCGGCTTTGTACGATGCTCCTACATCAATAGGAGACACAGATGTTCCACTCAAGTATAAGAATCTAGTGAAGCAATGGGTACCTAAGGAGCTACCTCCTATAGATGTTGACTTCATTGTCAACAATAGGACATATCGCATTGCACCATCCTCCCTGCATGGCTTGAGGCTATTTTCTATGGATGGAATAATTGTAAAATACAATACAATAACTGAATTGATCGACTATGTCAGACTGTGTTATAATTATAATGATTGGATGCGACTGGTCTGGTACATGTGAAGTATGCGAAGATATGAACTCGTTGCAAATTATATACAACTAATAAACAAGGATAAAAATATGTGAGAGACTATCTATATTGATGGAAGGCCTAAAGCTTCCGGTAATATCGTAGGGTTTATAAACAAAACACGACCTGGGACAAAAAACAAACAATTGAATTGCATATTTGAGGGACATGAAGAGAATCAAGTAGTCTTGTGCACAATAAAAAATATAGCTCCCAAGGAAGAGTTATTAGTGGATTACCACTTGAATCGAATAGACACATTGATTAATAGTGTGCAGGTTCTTATGCAACACCTCTTTAAGAAACCTCTACTTATTGCATTATATTTTTTTATTATCTTTAACATTGTTGTAAATATTATCGTTAACATTGTTTTTTTGTTATCATTAACAATTTTTTAAATATTTGGGGGTTCTAATCATATTATAATGTGGCAGGATGATCGTGGAAAAGGGCCAGCCGCAGAACATGTAAATGATTATCAATTTCCACTTTCATTTTACGTTGTTTTTATTATTTGCTTATATAATTTTATTGAAATAATATTGTTTTTGCTGAAATTATATGTAGTCAGCAGGCCATGTGGATCATGATTCCACCGATGAGTAGGGGTTTTATTCTTGCATTGATTTGATGCTCTCATTAAAAAAATAGATCATTAAAGCTAACAAGGAACTATTTAGCTTGTTAGATCGTCTAGAAAAAACTCTGGATGTCAAAGAAAGGATCAAGATCCTTATGTCACAACTTAACACATATAATATAATAACCTGTTGGGCCCCAACAACTCCCCCTAAATTTTTACAAAATTTAAAGGGCCCCCGTTAGAATCTTGATAATTATAATGAGCTACAGAATCAACCTTTTCAAATAGTTCCATACCTTGGCTTGCTTTGAGACAAACTTAATACATTCACTATAGTATGATATATTCATTACAAGAGTATATGTCAAAAGTTAG
>ML796968.1:31587-43820 GCA_009831015.1 Picea engelmannii | reverse complement strand
ATACCCCATTTCAGATAGTCAATGGGTATCTCCACTTGTCATAGTTCCCAAGAAAAATGGTAAGTGGAGGATATGTGTAGACTTCTAGGAGTTAAACAAAGCCACCCATAGGGATTATTTTCCCTTACCATTTATTGATCAGGGGCTGGATACCCTATCCGGAAAGAAGTATTTTTCATTCTTGGATGGGTTTAGTGGTTACAACCAGATAAAAATAGCACCCAAAGACCAGGAAAAGACCACTTTCACCTACTCTTGGGGCACATATGCTTATAGGTTGCTCCCTTTTGGAATTTTCAATTCCCCAGCCACTTTTCAAAGAGTTGTCCTAGCCATTTTCTCTGACTTGACCAATGATTGTGTGGAAGTATACATGGATGAATTTACAGTCCGTGAACAAGACTTCCAGGAAGCATTGGCCAGTTTAGAAAAAGTCTTGATTAGGTGTAAGGAAACTAATCTTTCCTTAAGTAATGAAAAATAAAAAATGATGCTCACCAAAGGTATTGTTTTGGGACATCACATTTCCCATTCTGACATGAGAGTTGATCCGACAAAAATTTATATCATCACACAAATCAGAATACCTTCCTCACAAAAGGAAGTCCACAACTTTTTAGGACATGTTGGCTACTATAGAAGATTCATTCCAAATTTTACAATCCTAGCTACCCCTTTATTCAAATTATTATCTAAAGAAGCCGAATTTAAGTGGGATGATGAATGCCAAATATCTTTTGAAATTCTAAAACAGAAATTGTCAACTACCCCTGTATTAAGAGGACCAAATTGGTCCCTTCCTTTTCACATCTGTACCGATGCCTCAGACACAGCCCTTGGGGCAGTCCTTGGAAAAAGAGAAAATCAAATGCCCTATGCTATTTACTTCATCAGTAAGAATCTGTCCCCAGTTGAAGTTAATTATACAGTCACAGAAAAAGAATTGCTAGTTGTAGTCCATGCTATCAATAAATTTAGACACTATATCATAGGATATCAATATTTTGTACACACTTATCATTCATCCATCCGATTCTTAATGAACAAACCTATAACAAATCCTAGAGTTACACGATAGCTCTTATTATTATAAGAGTTTAATATCAACATTATTGATAGACCTAATAAAGATAATCTTGTGGTTGATTTCTTATCTAGAATGATTCATCTGGGAGATAATGCACCATTAGAAGATACCTTTCCTGAAGAAAATTTATTTGCTATTTATACATTCACTCTGTGGTATGTGGATGTTTCTAACTATCTTGTGACAGGGAAGATGCCTCAGAAATTGTCTCCTAGAGAAAAACAGAAAGTAATTCAACTAAGTGAAAATTACATGTGGCACGATGATTGCCTCTACAAAACAGGACCAGATTTGGTAATCAGGAGATGTGTAAGGGAAGATGAAATTCATGATATTTTACAAGCCTTCCATGATGGCCCTTGTGGAGGACACTTCACAGACAAAAGGACTGCTTACAAAGTTCTGCAATCAGGTTACTACTGGCCCCATATTTTCAGAGATGCTAAAACCTATGTATCCAATTGTGATGAATGCCAACGAATGGGTAAGCCTACTTCACAAGACCAAATTCCACTTCAAGCCCAAGTAGTCATTGAACCATTTGAGAAATGGGCATTAGATTTTGTAGGGCCCATTAACCTGGCATCTAAAAAGAAAAGTATATACTTGTATGCACTGACTATGTGACTAAATGGGTTGAAGGAAAAGCTTTACCGGCTACAAGTGAACAATCAGTGGTAGATTTCCTTTTTAATGATATCTTTACTAGATTTGGTGTACCATGAGAAATTGTGACTGATCAGGGAACTCAATTTACCTCTCATCTAGTCAAAGTTGCTACAGAACAATACCAAATCAAACACGAGAAATCTACACCCTATCATCCACAGGCAAATGGAAAAGTAGAATCTACCAACAAAGTTATTGAGTCCATTCTTACCAAAACAGTACAACTGCACCATAAGGATTGGGTTGACATATTATTAGAAGCCTTATGGGCTTATAAAATCACTTGGAGGAATACAACAGGACATACACCCTATGAGTTAGTATATGGGAAGCAGGTGCTTCTTCCCATAGAATTTCAAATCAAAACCTTCAGGACTGCAGTACAAGTTGGCATGAACTTGGATGAAGCCCAACAAAAAAGACTTTTGCAGCTTAATGAGTTGGATGAAACCAGGCAGGAAGCACTTTAAAGGACTACCCTCATTCAAGAACAAAGAACAAAATGGCATGACAAGTATCTCAAAAAGAAAAAATTTCAACAAGGAGATTGGGCCTTATTGTATGACAGCAGATTCAAGAGATTCAAAGGTAAGTTAACCACCCATTGGATGGGACCTTACGAAATTGACACTATCTACGATAATGGTTCAATCGAGATAAACACAATTGATGAACAACAGACACCACTACTTGTGAATGGTCATTGATTGCGAGTTTACAACAAACCTCTGTCAAAAGAAGAATTCCTGACTCGTATATTATAGAATTTAGACATGCAGATGATCAGTAAGGAAGGAGATCCTCCTATTGACCCACATTGATAGATTGGTTTATTTGAAACTTTTTGAACATAGGTGTGGATCAAATTTTGTTAATAAGCTAAAGGTAACAAGAGACTCTTACCTCCTTTTGTTTTACTTTCGCAAATTTTATTTTCTTTTGTAAGAAAATTTTTATAATCTATTTGATCTTTCATGAACCTTCTAAACATCATTTGTAGGCACCAACAATATTCTTTTCTATTTCGGTACCAGAAATCCTGTTCTGGTCTAGTACCAGTCTGGTACCAGAGTCTATCCTTCTACAGTACTATCAAGACATATTACCTAATTGACAAAGCATATTTCAAAATCTTATGTCAATTAAACTGAAGTATGAATCCATGCAACAACCACTTAGGATGGAACCACGAAGCCAAATGTAGTATCAAATGGCATCCCTTCTGTTGACAAATAAAAGGAAGTATTTTAATTTCTTTTGGTTTTGTTGCTGAGAAGAATTTTAATTTCTTTTGGTTCTGTTGCTGAGAAGAATTTTAATTTATTTTGGTTATGTTGCTGAGAATAACTTTAATTGCTTTTGGTTTTATTGCTTAAAAACAAAATAAAAAGAGGGACACAATATTTACCTATGATTGCTCAAAGAACCATAATCCACTTTAAAGACTAGAAGTTGCCTTTACCCAGTATTTTAGCATGATTTAAAGAAAAAATATATTAGCCTATAAGCAACTATCTCACCCTAACCAGACTTCAATAGTATTCATTGGATTATCTTATTAAAGAGTAACATATGAGTGTATGAACACTCTCTACCATGGGCACACTACCAAAAAGTTTATGGCAGAGGATGTACCAGTACCCTAAGGAAACTTTAGGTCATTCTCTTATGGAAAACTTTGGACAAAATTATACATCTGGATCACTCTAAAGAAATAATGTGCATAAAAGTTTATTTTTCCTTCAGACAACTCTTTAAAAGACATAGAAAAGAAGAGTATATGCCTTCCAACCCAATACCATCCCACCCTGTTAAAAGGTTTTCAGACGAGCCTCCCCTATCACCATGCAAAGCACTCTTTAATACAAACCAAAATATGTTACTATGGACAAGAAGCCTTTGATGGAAAAAGGGTTTAAGAGACTAACCCACCGAGATACTAAACAGGTCTACTTTGGTACCGGTCTATGGTATGACTAGGAAAACCCATCAGGGTACTTAGCAGGCTTGTTGGCAATGGGGCATTTTGCCTGGGGAAGGCACCTCTCACTAATTATCACAACTACCCCATCAGAGTACTGAACAAGCTTGTTGGAAGTGGTTTCTGGTTGAAAAATGTCTCATCTATACTTGTCTGATTGAAAAATCCACTTTTTGCCATCTAAAACAAAAAGTGTAAAGGTCATTATTGGCTTTCATGAGATACAAACTCCATATTAATCAGCAACATAATGTCCATTTGAGAATCACCCTAAGTCAACTTACCGGTCTAACATCTAAATCCTACACTATCTAAGAAGGAAACTTCTTAAGAGTGGAGCCCTAACTAGGGAGCCTAATCTACTCATATTGTGAAATTTATCTATAACATCCAATGATAGTAAAACTATGAAGCAAGTTAGGTGGGATCTGTTCTTCTGGAAAACATATATGTATTCCCCTGTTTCACTACTGAATGCTACCTCTATCAATAATCCATTAAAAGAAGGGAAATTTCATTTTTTGGCATGAGATCATATGATAAGTGATAAGCTATACTTCTAAAAAAAAAAATTGATTGGTTTCTTTTTCTCTTATCATCTTTTCAAAATTACGATATAAAATGTTGAATCTTCTTGCCTATAGATATACAACATCTTTGGCATGGGGGAAGATCAAAGATCCCCCTTCAGAACTCTTTTCCAGACTCATATAATCCACCCGCAGAACCAAATACAAAGAAGATAAGCACAGAATAACAGAAGTAAAGGACATTCCCGTACCAAGTTTTCAAGAATCTTTAGTATAAAAGGATGAATTCTGACAATTTACAAGTAGTCACACATGCTATGGGTATCGATCATACAAAGGTGAAAGCAAAGGTAACATGGTATTTATTTTTCTATGCTTATAAAACTACAATAAGTATGAAAATATATACTAGATTTTATGACCTTAGTATTAAACCCATGCGCCTATCCCTCATACCCATATGCCTAAATCTAATTAATCCTCTCATAGCTCTTGAACATGGTTAAAGGAAAAAATCATATCAAAATATGAAGCATGCATAACAATGATAAGCCACAAATATATTTCATCCTTAAGCAAATTCACGAACCTATCTTATATCATGAACCATGACCTAACATCAAATTCACCATCCGAACGTCCAATCACCTATCCCAAAATGATGCCTTGAACACCCGACGTCTTATCCTCATCATTACAGTAATGGGTATAAATTAAGTGGCTTATTTGGGGGCAAAGCCATCCAGATAAGCCGCATCTGGTCATAATTTTATGACATCCTTACTTAAACTTACCATTCACATTACCAACAACATCACCATATTCCCCCTTGTCGTGATCTTTCTCCAGTATCAAGCCTACTCCTTTCTGGTACCAAACCCTTCATCAATTAACTAGACCCCTGTGCTACAACCCGATCCTTTTCTCAACTTATAACGATGGTCATTACTAGACATGAAATGGTTTTCCAAATTTATAGGGAAATCGAGGATTACCAATTATGTCAAGAAAAATATGCTAGATTGGGGTGGATACCATTTCTGGAAAAATTTACAGGCTAGCACAAGAAGATTTCTCAAGAATTTATACAGAGCTATGATGGAGAGATTGCACATATAGGCAATCTACAACTAATAATTAATGAAGAAACCTTAAGGGAGGTTACGAGACTACCTAGCAAAGGAGCCAAATACTTCAAAGGTGTAGAAATTAACAAATAAATGTGACAACAATTCTTGAAGGCAGATCATCAGCACCCTGACTGGAAGAAGGGGATCCCTAGGAACTACATCAAAGAAGAATACCATCCAATGATTACCATTCTTCAATGATTTGTTACCTATGAAGGCAGGTATGTCGTGACCTTCATATATCATCTTAGGCTTCTATTTCATTTTGAAGGAGGGCCTGAAATCGATTTCCCATATTTTCTATGGATGAGTTTGAACAAAATGGTAAGAGGTGTTAAATCCATCTCCAAAATAGAGAAGACTAGCATTTACCATCAAGGTCTCATTAAAATTCTAGTTTTACATGAGCTTAGGAAATAGAGGATTAGTTGGAAAACCCTTATCATAAAACACCTTCCCATAGAAAACAAATCTGTGGAGGAAACCCAGCATGGTCCAAACAAAAGTAAGGAACCCCAAGAGAAAAAGAGCAAGAAGGATAAGAAAACTCCACCATCATCTAGGGCAGTGAGCCAACATGAAAAAACAGGGTCCTCTTCCATAGTCAATAAAAATTTTAAAAGCTCCGAATCAAAAGGTAAAAACAAATTAGTTGAGGAGACTTCAACGGTGGCAGTTGAGAAAGAGGGCCATCAGAAAATGATGAAGAAAGGGAAGCATAGCTCAAAAACTAAAAGTAAATAATCTGTGGCACAACCCCCTATCACCATTTCACAATTAGAAAAGAAGAAAAGGAAGCCTATGAGCATCCCTGATCTGATACCTCCTTGTAAACGAACTACAAGGAGCATGGCAAAGAAGGGAAAAACAATAGTCAGTCCTCATACATAGGAAGATCCAATCGACCTTACCTCCCCTTCTAAGGATTTACCAATCCAACATGACATCCCTAGTTTGACCGAGGAGCAAGCCATTATTACTTTATGTGGGATGAGGGAGGAAGTTGAGGAAAGGGAGTGCATCCATCCAATAACGATGGAGTCAACAAAGACCTTGACAAAAGAAAAAATGAAGAAAAGGATTGGGGAATTGCAAAAACAAAATCAAGAACTCCAACAGGAAGTGAAGGAATATCAACTCTTGGAAAGGTATATCAAAAAGAAAAATGAGC
This sequence comes from Picea engelmannii, assembly GCA_009831015.1. Lineage (NCBI taxonomy): Eukaryota > Viridiplantae > Streptophyta > Pinopsida > Pinales > Pinaceae > Picea > Picea engelmannii. Next base: position 37,252 of record ML796968.1, on the reverse strand, counting down.
AATTGAAACCAACCAGCCAACAACTTCAAGACGACCATGAAGATACCTCTAACAAGCTCAAGAAGGTATTATGACTCCTACAATATGTTAGGGTCATCAAAAGGGAGCTAAAAGAAGAGGCTTCAACCATCAACATCATTGCAAAGTAAAGAACACAGTCTCAAGTTTTGAAACATTTTGGGTTGTTTTCAGTTGCATGAGGACATGAAATGATTTTGGCATGGGGGACTGTTGAGACCCGAAATTGACATCCCCATTACTCTATTATACTCTTCACCTATACCTTTTTGTTCTACCTAAATATTGAGTGAATTACAAGAATGCTACCAATTGCCAGTAATAAGGTCATAAGGTAACGTATGGTTAATTCATGCATTTTGTGGTTTATTGAGTTAGGGAACTATATATTGCATGTACTAATGCTTCAATTTGTCATATCTAAATCTTTTACCTCTAGATATCCAACGTTCTTGTGCCATCTCAGCTATCCGGTACCTGCGCACCAAGACTGTTGTAGTCCGAATCCGGTACTAAATGCATCCAGTACCATTTATCTGTTGTGATCCGGTACCAACGGCCACACACTGTTATGATCTAGTACCAATGGCCACACACTATCATGATCTGGTACCACCTTTTGCGCATTGTCATGATCTGGTACCATCTACTTGTTATGATCTGATACTAATATGGAAGAGCCTAATGCACTAAGTTAAGTTCCAGATCTCGCCTAAGACAATTGGTGGATGTCTATTTGCTTTAGCAAGGCTATGATAAGAATAGTTTGTTGATTGCCTCATCCTCGTGCACTTTGTGTCATGAGGATGAAGCTAAAGATGTAACCAAATGATTGAACTTAACAAATGGTTGATTTGCAAATCACTTCAACTCCTTGTGTTTCACGATTAAGACTATTAAATAGTCGTGGCAAGGATGGTGGAAGTGTAGGAGAGTTAGCATATTGCCAATATGTGAAGCAACATGTGATAGCACATAACATATTCTGAGTGAAGATTAATAGAATGTCATTTATCTCCATATTCCAATTATCTATGATTAAGTATGAGTTGAGTTGTTAACAAGAGTTTTAATTTTATGTTTTGAAATGTGAGTGAGAGTAATATGTGTTTTGAAGATAAGCCTCCTGTAGACTTTAGTAGCTGACCTGTTGAAGCGGCAAGGGCCCACTGCCCAACAAAGTTTAGCCTCTTCGTAGATTAGCATTAGCATCTGTTTTCAGTAGTATAAACATTAAATTAGCTAAAGATTTAACTCTGTTAGATAATAGCAGAACAACTTAGACTAGGATTTCCATTATACAATTGCTTCGAAATCTTTACTTTCTCTGTTTTTGCATATGCCCTGTTTCTGTTCTCATGAATTTGATTTCCTTAAGTGATCATAGATTTTGACAGCAATAGTCAAAACCATTTGGATAAGAACTAGTGCAGTTCATTGTGAACCACAACAGAACCAACATATTGACTATTGAACTACCCATGCTATGCTTTGATTATTGATGTGTGATTTCCCTTCAGAAGTGTGGATTGCATAGTTAGTTTTCTGGGTCAGATAGCAAAGTTGATCTATCAAACCAATTCCATCTCATACTTGCATGTGCCATAATGGAATGGATAGCCTCTCTATGAAAGACAACCAAAGTGCATTGTAGTTTTCTATTTTGATTTGTTTCCAGCATGCATAATCTAGTTTAATTCTATACTCATGACATTAGAAATTACCTTTCTTACTAGTGTCTTGTAACTCTATTGATTACGAATCCAGGATTGATAATTAATGAGTGCATTATACTAAACATATAAGTAGCACAACATCTGTGTTAAAAAAAAATTGTGTGCTTGGCTTGCAGGTTAGGTAGAGCTGGAGTTGGAGTTGGAACTTAGCCCTCAGGCCCAGATTTCAAGCTAAGGCTCTGATACCATGTGTAGGGACCTAAATTAATTAAGCCTAGTAAAATTCATAAATTTAAACATTAATATTATTCAGCATAAGCAATAAGCCATTTCATTCATCTCCCTAGCTCCAAGATTTCATGAGGATTCCTAGCCTCGAGCCCAAAACTCCCAACAACCTAGTGCCCCCTGCAACGGTTCACCCAAAATCCAAAACCAGAAAAATATCCAATAGCCAAAATACATTCCTCTCCTCCCAATTTTTCATCATCCTCTCTCGTAATCCTCTTCCTAGTCATATCTCCCTCCATTCACTGAATCCCTACCCTCCTTTAATACCACCCACCTTATCCCTCCATTTATTACCCTATCCTTCCATTTATTACCTTATCCCTCCACTCAATGCTTCATTCCCCCCCTTGCATACGTAAAGTTTTATAATAATAAATTAAAGTTATTAAGCCCTTTAATTCATTACCCAAACCTTTAAATGTGTGAAGTAATCAATTAATTAATTAATCGACATTTATTAAACAATAATTAATTAATTAATTAATATTATTGTTAGTTAATCATTACTTAACTAATACACATTAAGACAATTAATTATTTAATTAACTATACTTTAATAAACCCTATACAACTATTTAACTAGGGTTGTTACATACAACAAAGTTGGAATCTTCATGGATGCTTGGTTGAACACTTGAAAATCATCATGAAGACCATCAAAATCATACCCAGAGATGGCATGCACCCTTTACAACATTCTTTATCAAAATTTGGATAGGGATGGAATATTTTGTTGATACTGAGAGGGGGGTGAATCAGTATCAAGTACAATTTAAAACCTTTTTCAACTTATACTTAAACCATTCAACTATATCCAATGAGCAATGAACAATAATAAGAGTTACACAAATACACCACAATACACCATGCACAATATATGAGAAATAATCAATAGTTATTGTTCAAGGGAAGTAATGACTTCCAAAGGTAGCTAGGGCTTCCAAATGTAAAGGGAGGGATAAACCTCCAAGAGGAAGATACAATCCTCCAATATCAAGAGAGAGTTGAACTCTCCATCCTTGCCCCTTCCTTCCACCCAAGAGTATATGAGAGATAATAAAGCTTTACATTAAATCATCACCATCAACCAATCATCACATAGAACCTGATAATGCTTCCTGAGACTTCTTCAATTTCTGAAATTCTTCAATTATTGGAGTACTCTGATCCTGTATATAACATTACTCAATGTATTCTCTGAAACTCCTCAAAGTTTCACTTCTTGAATACTCCTAAATAAGAAGTTATAGAAAGAATGGTAGACTTTATTCAATTATGGTCTATTTAGGAGACCAAACTTGTACATAATGCCCCGTGCTCAATATTTAACATCCGATTCTAAATCTCACACATAGGAAACTACAGTCTGTACTATTTCCAATGAAAATTTTCCCACGTAATTTGGATTCTCGATGAAGAAGTTATGACTGTTTTACCCGGAACACCTGTTTATTGACTAGCTTCAGGATTGGTTACAAACCCTATGTTCCACAGAGTGTATCTCCATAATTATAGTGCATCAAGAACTGAAATTTTTACCAAAGGTACCTTGATATGTATTATCAATACCATAGCAATTTCACCATCTAAATCATTCTAAAAGCAAGTTATAACAAAAATGGTAAGATGACCTGAAAATAACATACCTTAGAACACATCACCAAAAGACTTCATCCTCCCTTGAAATCCGACCTTCTTTACTTCTTATTTCCTATTAAATTCGATTTGTATCAAATGAATGTATAATGATGTTTATTTATACCATTTATGTCACTTCTTTTTAACATTAGGGCTGACCTGACACTTTCTTATTTTGTAATTATTTTCTTTAATTATCTTCAGATCCTAAATGTACTTCCTTCTTCAATTCACTTTGTCATCTTCAAAAAATCATTTCACCTCAACCATGAGGATCCACATGACGTGCCACATACCACCAGAAACAACATGATGTATACTATCCATTACTGGGTGTTGTATATGCATGTGCATTTTCCTTCATGTCCAAATACCTTTATCAATCTTGCGATCCAAAACCCATGACTAGGGTTGAAATCAATGACAACAACCAATCTCCCCCTTTGTCATTGATGGAAACACTCATGCTACCCGTATCATCATGATCCCAATTTCTCTCCCCCTTTGAAATCAATGGCAAAGGTTAGGGCTACTCCCCCTGAGTTTAATGGAAAAATGTAACTCTCTTCTTTGGGGCAGCTCCCCCTGAACATGTGGCACTCAATAATACTTCATCCTTATTTTTGGTCTTTGGGAATTTTTCTTCCTTAGAATCCTTTTGTGTGGCTTATGTCTTCTCTCTCTTCTTCATGTCTAGGATGTATATGTTGTTCGGTCTTCTTGTTTCACTTGCAACCAATCTTCCTGAGTTATTTTCTCTAATTTTACATTTTCGGGAATCAAACGTAAGAGTGTATCCTTGATCACACATTTTACTAAAACTGAGTAGGTTATGATTCAAGTCTTCAACCAATAGAACATTGTTTCCTTTTACATATTTTCTTCCAAGCTCTACTACACCTTCTCCAATTATTTTGGTAGATGAGTCATCTCCAAATGAAACATTGCCACCCTTTCTCTTCAAGCTGATGAATTTGTCTTGATCCCTGGTCATGTGTGAAGAACATCCATTGTCTATGTACCATTCATCTTCTTATTTACATTCTTCAGCAGTTAATGCTATTCGACAATCTTCCTTGTTTGGAATATCTTTCCTTCTCCATACTGTGGTTGGCATATGGACATCTTCATTCATATATCTACAATCTCATGCTTTGTGACCAAGATAATTGCATTTGTAGCATACAATATTTTTGTCCATCAATGGGTAAAATGAATTATAACTTATATTGAGAAATCCATGATTATTTCCATATATTCTGTTTACACCATTCATGTTTCTTGCATATTTGTTCCTTTCATTGATTTTGCAATTAATTGCCTTATGTCCAAAATTTTTGCAAGTATAACAATGACCAAGAAAGAAATTTTGATATCTAGGAGTAAGTGACCTTGTTTGTGATGTAGTCCATATGGGTTCATGATCTACTCTTCTGTAGGTTCCCTCATACTGATTGAAGCTTCTTCAATTTCTGAAGGTAAGAGGTCTTCTTGGATATTCATCTCTTTTGTAATCATTCATTCTTTCTAGTATCCTGGTCCACTTCTCATCAACTGTCTGTGTAGCTCTTTCTTCAACCTTCTTGTTGGTATTTGCATCTTCTTTGTATGAAGTTTCACCCATGCCTGCAAGATGTGTTAATTCTTTTGGCACTTGAGAGTTTCTTAAGCTCTTCCTCAATGAGACAACTTCTTGTTCAAGTTTCTCACAATCTTCTTTTTTCTTTATCATTTGGAGCTTCTTTACTTCTGCTATTCTTCTTGCTTCTTCAAGTAGAGTTTTCAAGGAAATGGTTTCTTCTCTTAGTTTCTAAAAGTCTTCTAATTTTTTCTTTAAGCTTACAACTGTCTTTTCATAACTACCCAATTCACTTCTTAGTTTTCTACGTGTGTCCTTGGCCTTGCTATTTTCAATCTCAACATGCTTCAATTTTTTAAGATTCTCATCTTCTTGTTGAATAATTTTTTCTTCATGATTTTCTTCTTCTTCATTGGAATTTTCTTCTTCAGTGTCATTTCTTTCAATCCTTGGATGAGGACAT
>ML796967.1:496404-515141 GCA_009831015.1 Picea engelmannii | reverse complement strand
AAAGAGGGTTGCCTTCTAGGGAAAAAAACCCTAACATAATCTCTACCGTTAGATCTGTGACCTTATAATGAACGGTCCAGATTTACAATGAAATTACAATATACTTTTACAAGGAAATTTTTGCTTCGGGGGCTTCGCCCTCGAACCCCCACTTGCCCCCAGACCCCCTAGCCGGGGGGATAAGCCCCCCGGACCCCGCAGAGGGGGTACCCTCCCTCTGCACTCCCCCGTGTGGAAGAGTGTACATACTTCTGGGGTGTAAATACTTCATGGGGTATAAACACAGCTGAAAGCAACGACCTCTGAATCAAGAAGATAATCAGGCTCCACAACCAACACCTTCTAACCAACTTAACCCACTTTCCTTATTTTAGGGCTAATCCACTTCTAACCACTTGTCCACTTAACTTAACCACTTTCCACAAATAGTAAGTTCTCCACTAAATTTATTATTTAAATAATTTCTTTCGCAGTCGCTTTGACTTATCCATAAATAGTAAACCCATCGCTTCTTATTGCAACCACTTTATTATTTAAATAATTTCTTCTTTGCAACCACTTTGACTACTTTGACCTTTTAGGGGCTTCTCGATAACTCATGAGGGTTCTCCAACTTCACATGAACATAACTCTCTAACCGTGAGGAGTTATGTGACGTTCCACATACCACCGAAAATGGCATGACATGTACTATCCATCTAGAATAGTATTACCTACAAATATATTAAAATTCATACCATTATAAATCAAACAAACCTGGGTCCATTACCCATACATTTTTTCTACCGGAATTTTCTACCAAACTTTCTTCACGGGTTGACATCAATTACAACCAACCAAATTAATCAACAATACCCCCCTTTGGCATTAATGGCAACACTCTGATGCAATATTGAATTCATATCACTCATGCTCCCCCTGTGACCATCGCTCCCCCAGGAACCATGCCTCTGTTCTCTTTCTCCAAGAATTTAACTCTCTATCCTGCATCTGATAAATCTCTCTCCCTTTTTCATCAACAACAAAGGTATCTTTCCATTGTGGATACTCCCCGTGAATGAAATCTTCTTGAAACTGATCTCTAAACCCGAAATGTCCTCTTTATGGTGCTTCCTTGTGTAAATATAAGACATATAAGATAAGCATTCAAAAGCATTCATTTTAGAGTAGAAATTACTTCGAGTCTCTGGAAAAGATACTCAAAGGCTTCCCTTGGAAGCGGTTTTGTAAAGATGTCTGCCACTTGTTCTTTTTTTCCCACATATTCAACTCCGATGTTCTTCCCTGCAGCCTGTTCCCGTAGAAAGTGATACTTGATTGGAATGTGCTTCATCTTGGAGTGCATCACCAGGTTCTTTGAGATACTGATGGCACTTGTATTATCACAATATATTGGAATGGGTTCATCATACTCAACCTGTATATCTATCATAGTTTGTTTCATCCATAGAACCTATGTACAACATCCTTCCACTGCAATATACTCTACTTCAGTTGTAGATAAAGATATTGATGATTGTTTCTTGCTTAGCCAAGATACTAAACCCTCACCCAAGTAGAACGATGCTCCACTGGTGCTTCATCAGTCATCAATGAAATGTGGCCAATCTGCACATGTGTAGGCAATAAGTGATAGATCATTTCCTTTTGGATACCATAATCCAAACTCTTCTTTTCCTTTGAGATATATGAAAATCCTCTTCACTACTAAGACATGTGATTCATTTGGTGTCGCTTGAAATCGTGTCACCTATCTAACTACCTGCATTACATATGGTCTAGATGTTGTCACATATAGTAAGCTATCAATCATTGACCTGTATTTCCTTTGGTCCATAGAATTTGAATCATCATCTTTGCTCAACTTGCAATTGGTTTTCATAGGAGTGGTAACTGGTTTGCAATCTTCCATTCCGAACCTCTTTAACATTTCTCTGATATACTTAGTTTGAGAAATAAAAATTCCTTTGTTTCTTTGACATATTTGAAGACCCAGAAAGAAGGATAGTTCTCTGAGTAATGACATTTCAAATTCATTCCGCATATCCTTTGCAAATTTCTAGCTTAACCTGTTATCATTACTTCCAAAAATAATATCATCAACATAAACTTCAATTAATAAAATATTATCTTGAGTTACCTTGATGTAAAGGTTTATGTCTGCACTTCCTTTTCTAAACCCTCCCTATTGTAGATATTTATCCAATCTAGAGTACCATGCTCTAGGAGCCAATTTTAGACCATACAAGGCCTTCTTCAATTTACACACATAATATGTGTTCTCTGAAAATTGAAATCCTTCTATTTGTTCAATGCAGACTTCTTCTTCAAGTTCTCCATTCAAAAAAGATGATTTCTTTCATTCTGGAATTTGGGGCAAAGGTATCTTCAAAGTCGATTCCTTCAACCTGTGCATATCCTTTACATACCAATCTAGATTTGTTCCTTGTAACATGTCCATCTTCATTCAATTTATTTCTGAAAACCCACTTTGTGCCAATCACATTCTTATTCCTTGGTCTTGGAACCAATTCCCAAGTGTCATTCTTCTCTATTTGATCCAATTCTTCATTCATGGCCTTATTCTAGAATTCATCCTTGCTGGCCTCTTCAAAACTGTTTGGTTCAATCGTAGATAAGAGTGCTAGGTGCATTTGTTCTAGTGAATAGATTCTTCTTCTAGTCTCAACTCTTGCATCCTTGTTTTCGATAATTTGATTTGAAGTATGATTCTTCTATACTCGTTTGATAGGTGTCTTTAGAGGCACTTGTTGAAATTTGTATTCTACTTATGTCTGATATTCTTCATCTTCCCCTTCGACTTCTTCTTCATCTTTTTCTTTTTCTTCGTAAAGTTGTTCCACTGATTCATTTTTTTCTTCCTTTAATTCCCGTCCACCTGTTTCATCAATTGTTACATTGATGTTTTCCACAACTTTGTTCATCCTCAGATTGTAACACTTGTATGCTTTTCTTGTACTTGAGTAACCAACAAGTACTCCTTTGTCCACACGAGAGTCAAAATTTCTCATTCTTCCATCTTCTCTTTTGATGTAGTATTTTCTTCCAAATACTCTGAAGTGCTTCACATTTGTTGGTCTTCCTTTCCATAGCTCATAGGGAGTTTTTTCATTGTTGTTTCTGAGAATTATTTTGTTTTGAATGTGAACTGTTGTATGCACTGCATGTGTCCAAAAAATATCTGTCAATTTGGAATCCATTAACATTGTTCAATCCATTTCATGTATTATCCCGTTCTTTCTTTCAACAAATCCATTCTGTTGAGGTGTCCTAGCAACGAAGAATTGTATTTTTATTCCATGCTTGCTGTAGAAGTCCATAAATTCCTTTGAAGTGAACTCTCCTCCATTATCAGATCTCAAACATTTGATTTTTGAATCCATTTCATTTTCAACCATTTCCTTGTAGACCTTGAAGTTTTCAAAATCTTCTGACTTATTCCTGAGAAAGAAAATTACAGTCGTTCTTGTATAATCATCAACTAATAACACAAAGTATTTATCACCTTTTAAACCCTTTATTGTAGTTGTTCCAACTATATTAGTATGCACAAATTTCCAATGGTCTTGTTGCTGAATATTACTTTGATTTGAACCTGGTCTTTGTTTTCTTTCCTTGTTAACAATGCTTGCATAAAGTGTTAGTTGGTTTCTTGATTTGGGGCATTTCTCTAATTGCTTCATTTTTACTGAGTTTGAAAAGGTTATCAAAGTTTATGTGACCCATTCTCTTGTGCCATATCCAACCTTCATCTTCCTTTCCTAGACAACACTTTTCATTTCCAATTTCACTTAATACATATATGTTGCTTGAAGTTCTTGCAGTTGTTGCAATCAATTTTCGTGAACCTTCTTTTCTTATCTTGCGCTTCTGTGAATTGAAAGTAATTTTATGACCTTGGTCACACATTTAAATTATACTTAGAATATTATGTTTCATATCTTCTACTAGTAGAACATTTTCTTCCTTGGTTTTCTTGTTTCCAATTGTGATTGTGCCTTTTCCAATGAGTTTAGTTGAATCACCATTTCCGAAAGAGACTGATCCATCTCTTTCCTTTCTTAATGTAAGAAACATGTCTTTATCACCTATCATGTGTTTTGAACAACCACTATCAACATACCAACCACGTTTCTTATGCTTAGCTTGTAGAAAGAGTGTGCATTCTTCATTGCTATATTGATTCTGCTTTCTTATCCATGTTCTCTTCTGAGGTTCCCGTCTGTGATTGTTGTTGTTCTGTTGTGTTTCTCTTGGAGGAACTATCATTCTACACTCTTTGGCCATGTGTCCAAATTTGTTTCACTTGTATCATTCCATTTCAATGCCTAATGATTCAAACATGTTGTAGCTTCTTCTCTGTGTCTCACTAGGCATTCTTAGATAACCACTTTGTGTATGACTTTCAAAGTTGTTTATGTTCATTCTATTAGCTCTGCAATTTACAACTTTATGTCCAAAGTTATTTCATGCATAACATAAATCCAAAAATATGGTTTGATACATGGAAGTTGAATATCTTTTGAAAGGAGTTACTCTTATCAATCCTTCTTCTTCTTGACACATGTTTGTTTCTGTCGGTCGTTGATTCTAAATTCTGAATCTTCTCGGTGGAGGAGTGTCCCTGTGATCTTCCTTGTAGGTCTTCATATCCCCTTTGATTGTTTCTGCATAAATTTTTGGACAGGTTTCTTGTCCAGTCGTTTTCGATCTTGATCTCTTTTCTGTCTGATTGTATCCAAGTTCGGACTTGTCACGATGAGGATTTTGACTGTTGATAATGTCATCCAAAACTTTAAGTTGTTCTGCATATTTTTCTTTTTAAGATCCTTTATCAATGTGACAATCTATGCTTCCAAATTTACAATGATCCTGTCTCTTTCTTCTAACTGTTCTTTGAGTGCTTCTTCAATTCTTTTATCTTCTTCTATTTGAACCTTCAATTTCGTGATCATTTGTTCTAGTTCATGGGTGTCTTCTTTCTTGTCTAGTTCTGCTTGTAGCTTCTTGTTTTTCTTCTTTTCTCTTTTTATAACTTCTATGGCACTCAACAATTCTTCTCGGCAGTCAACTTCTGCCTCTTCATATTCTTCTTCAGTGTCTTCTTTATCATAGTCTTCTATTTCCATGAATAGAACTCTTTCTATCTCACTTGTACTAACTTCATCTTCATTTGATGAGGAGATGTCTTTTTTAGTGCATAAAATTTTCTTGAAATCTTTCTTTTTGGTTCTTTTGCCTTTATATGTTTGTTTTCTATTTGAGTAATCTTCATCATTCCTCTTATTTTTCTTATGAGGAAATTTGTTAGCAAAAGGACCAACACCATCACAATTAAAACAAATCAATGGAAGCATACCTTTATATCCGTCGTTGGTTCCCTTGTTCAATCTTCTGACAAATTTGGTCACTTATTACTTATATTCCGAGAAGTCATTGTTGTTTCTATGTTCTTTTTCTTTTTGCTTTCCTTTTTGCTTTGACCTTTTGGATTCTTTGAAAGATGCTTCTTTTATATCTGTATTTTCTTGTTCAGTTCTCATTTCATATGCTATGAACATTCCATGTAGTTCGTCCATGCTTATTGAATATAGATCTGCTCTTTATTCTATTGTTGATATCTTATGATCAAATCTCATAAGAAGATATCTTAGTACCTTTTGACCAATTACAAATTCTTTAATTTCTTCTCCCAATCCTATGATTGCATTCACTATTTCATTGACTCGTAAGAGGTAAGCTGTAATATTCTCATTTTTCTTCATCTTTAGTTGTACGAATTCACCTCTGTAAGTTTAAAGCTTTGTTGCTTTGAATTTTGAATCTTCTTCATAAATATTTGAATTTTGTCCCAAATCTCTTTAGTGGATTTACAATGTATAAATTTGGTATATATCGATTCACCAAGACCATTCAAAAGTGCATTTTTCACTTTGGAATTATCTAGAATGAGTTCCATTGCTCTTTCATTTGTTGGTGAAATTGTTGGTTCTTTGTATCCATCTACAACTGATTGCCAAATTTCAAATCCCTATTCCTATATATATGTTTTCATCCTTTTGATCCAGAATGCATACTTTTGTCCATCAAACTGCGGTATTCCATTTTTATACATGTTGTTTCTCTCCATGATCTACCTTTCAGTAGTTAAACTGATTTCTGAAGGAACCTGCTCTGATACCAATTGTTGGATTACTGAGNGGGGGGTGAATCAGTGATAGAGAAATCTAATCATTTTTAACCATAATATGAAAGTTTTATATTTCTTTATGATCAATGTAGCATTATCATCCAATAGTTGTAGAATAAATAAACAATGAACAAATGAGCAATCATACACATACATAGTACACCAATGTTTTTACATGGAAACCCAAAGCGGGAGAAAACCACATAATTATTTTTCTTATATGTCTTTAAGAATTAAATTCATTGGTAGTGCCAACTTCCTTTATTTTCCATATGCAACTGGAAGGAGGCTCCAACCCCCTATTTTCTCAGGCTACAACCTGAGGGAAGCTCCAAATCCCCAATTCTCTTGCTACAAACAGAAGGAGGCTACAACCCCCTATGTTCTTCAGCTACAACCATAAGGTGGCTACAACCACCTATCCTTGCCCCATCCAACCGCCCTGACGTAGAAGTAGAATGATAGAACCACTGTCACACTATCATTGTCAGATATACCACTGTAAAACTATACCAACTTGTACCACTGACCTGTAGCCAACCTGTACTACTTCCCTGTAATCAACCTATACCTGAACTGAGCATGTATCAAACAAATAAAACAGGTACATGATCGATAGTTCTGCAGCACGCGTATGTACATGCCCTATCTATACAACATCCCATGTATGTACGCGACCTATCTTTTATGAAGACTGCCTATGCCTTTTGGAACTATATTTTTCTTTCTTTTGAAAACTTCTGACCCTCTACAACCTCTTTCACATAGATCTGCAACTTGTCACTATATCCAGACTATAATTGTACCCTATGCATGCATCCTTGTACATAACCTTTACCCAAAGACTCTATATATCTCTCTAATCATGTGTCAAATAAGTGTGTGTTATCATGAACCAATATAATAACCCTCACATGAAATAGACATAAAACCCTTTCTGATATTCAACCTTTCAATACTTCAGCTACTTCATGTATCACAAGAACCCTTAACTATATGCCAAGAAATACAAGATGTGCCTCGACTCTAACAATGATAAATATTTCTTATACCGACACTATATTTCTGTAGATCTGATTTATACAAAAGATCCCATGCAACCACTAATCTCTCTAGGGAGAATCCTCAAATCTCCATAACCATTTCTCATGCATACATCAAAATCCAACTACTCATAGAAATAAGACATACCTTTTGAACCAGTGGATAGATCTGATGTATCTGACCACTGTAGACCTTCCTGGGAGCTTGTTCTCAGAACTAGAACCTTAGCTTCTTCATCTCCTCAAATTTCCATGGATTTCCCCTCATGTACGCGTCTTGTTATACCGACAGCCAGCGTGCGTACACACTATATTATACTGGGAGCTCACATATGTATGCCCTCTGTTGTAGTGTTAGCCCGCGTACAACTCAGAACTTAGAGTTTTTCAGTATTCTCTATAATTCCAAAAATTTCATCGTGAACCCTTCGTACTACCTCAAACTTTCACAACTCTAGATATATCAATGAGTATTTGCAATAAGCCTTACATAATAATATATATTCAATTTGATCAATAATAATCAAATGAGAGACCCTTTCCTCTTATTTATACTTCCATGTAGCTTCCTCAAGGGGTTACCTTCTGTAACACCCTGTTTCCCCCAGTTTGTAAATATAACTATATTGGCCAAGAAACTATGGAAAACTCAAAGATGTGAATGTTTGATTTGATGGACTTTTGTATAAAATGTCGATGAATGTAAATTATGTTATTTTAATAGAAAATGGATATGTGTTGCATGACTGTTGGAAAGGGAATGTGCTAAGAGAGACCACAGATGCTATGAAAGAGATGGTGGAGGGGACCATGAATGGTTTCATTAACCTCCATAGAACCAATACTTTGCTGGATTTAATTTCTCAGGATCAGAACAACCCTCTGACTCATGAATGAATTATAGTGAGGTTGGTAGGTGGGAAGACCTCCTCAATATTTATTGATGGGATGGGGTAGACCACCCATTTGTAAGGCTTCCAGACCTGACCATGGGCTGGGAATTCGGGCCACACACAATCTTGCTGGAAAAGGAAAGAAAGGAAAGCATGTGGGTCAGAGAGGAAATCTGCGAAGAGTGCGGAGACGAGAGACGAAACTCGGGGATTCAAGGAAGAACTGTGAAAAGAGTGTGTTTTGATCACGGGAAATAGTGATTAAGTCGGGAGAAGGAGATTAACCTTCATCCCTATCTATTTATGTGCTTGAAGAAGAGATTCAATCTCAAAGCATCGTGGTCTAGCTCGGGGTTGGCTAGTGGAAATATGTTAGGAGTGATTGAGCGTATGGTTGGGTGGAAACGGGCACCCCTTCCAGCAGTCGCTTCACGTTATCTGGTTTTGATAAGTGTTTCCATACTTTGTGCATTGAATTGGGAATTAATGGTTGCATGTATGTATTTAGCTATTTGTAAATGGTTTCTGCATTGAAAAAGTTAAATTATATATATTTGTTGGCTTCCTTGAGAACTTATGCTTATGTTTTTCCCATATGCTCCAGTTTAACTCTCGAAGGTGTTTTCCGGAGGGAGATACCTCACAGCTCCAGAATCAAAGCAAGCCTCTTGGAACTGCTACCGTCTTGGTAACCTCCCAAGTTTACATAGCCCTATTTCAGAATTTCAAGTCCTGGGAATTAGGAAGGCGTTTGCTTCAAACCAGTAGCATGAGAGACCTTGAACTTGTGCCCACGACCTTAACTAAAACTCAGATAAGAGTAAATATCATAGCCCGAGAGTCATCTGAAGGTCCATGTGACCTGGGTCTAGGAACCCTACGCTAAGCCCGAATGGAGCTAGTTCAAAATGGTTTTGGAGTTTCGGGCATTTGACACCTGGAATGTCAAACTTCACAATATTCAAAGTTACCCGAACTCCCTGAGTAACAAGAGCCATAGATTAATCAAGAACTTGATTGAGGAGATGGATGCGAACCATTCATCGGGAGGAAAAACCATCTCAGTCATCATATCGAATCAAAGACCCACTGGAGTTAACGAATCAAACACCAGTCACTCGATTAGAACGATGGTTGGGAATCATTGTGGAGCACGAAGGTGAAATTAACGGACATGCTAGTTCACAACCCGCAATGAACCAACGTCATTGATCTTGTTGGGGATGGAAGATCAACAACCATGATTAGATAGATTCAGGCGAGCACTTCCTGGATTGCGAAGATTGGGCCCTGCAATTGTTGTGAACCATCGATTTGTGAATGGAGATCGATGGCGGGGAATCATTGTGGAGTGCAAAGGAGAAATTAACGGGCGTGCTAGTTCATGGCCCACAATTCACCAACACCGTTGATCTCGTTGGGGTGGAGGATTAACGACCATGATTAGACCAATTTGGGTGAGTACTTTTCTGATTGCAGAGATTGATCTCTCTGATGAAGAGTGAGCACGTTGGGGCCCCGCAATCACTGTGAATCGTCGATCAGTGAACAAATCGATATTGACCGGATTATGACCATGAAAACCTGAGGGAGGTTGAAAGATGATCAGAGTGGAGTGATGAGGGCATGTGTCTTCCCAGACCCAACTACGTGTCATCCCCTGTCACACACATACCTCACCCATGTGGTTGGTGAAATGACTCAGATTCCGGGAGTCCAGGACTTCGGGACTCCGGAGGATTCTAGGTGCTTCAAAAATCCCCAAAGTGTTGAAGTGTCGGAGTAGATCCTAGCCGTTATCACAGGAAGGCACGTGGCTGTAGATCGTTGACTTGGGAGAAGAACACTCTGGAGGAACACGAGGAGTGAGATCTCGAACGTTGAAGTCCTGAAGTGGATCATAGTCATCGATCGCGAAGGGACGCATAACGCTCGATCTGTAACTCTAGGTATGGAGTACTTCAGAGGAAAAAGGCATTGGAATGTTTGAAACTTCCGAATGCCGAAGTCCCAAAGTGGATCACAGTCGTCAATCATGAAGGGACACATGGTGCTCGATCTGTAACTCCAGGTACGAAGTACTTCAGAGGAAAAAGGATTTGGAATGTTTGAAACTCCCGAATGCCAAAGTCTCGAAGTGGATCATAGTCATCGATCACAAAGAGACATGTGGCGTCTGGTCTGTAACTCTAGGTACAGAGTACTTTGGAGGAAAAAGGCATTGGAATGTTTGAAAGTCCTGAACGTCGAAGTCCCGAAGTGGATCACAACCGTTGATCACGAAGAGACGTGTGGAGCTCGATCTATAACTATGGGTACGGAGTACTTCGGAGGAGAAAAGGCTTTGGAGTGTTCAAACTCCCAAACATCGAAGTTTTGAAGTGGATCACAATCGTCGATTGTGAATGGACGTGTGGTGCTCAATCTGTAACACCTGGTATAGAGTACTTCGTAGGGAAAAGGAATTGGAATGTTTGAAACTATCGAACGTCGAAGTCTCGAAGTGGATCACAGTCATCGATCGCGAAGAGACGCATGACGTTCGATATGTAACTTCGGGTATGAAGTACTTCGGAGGAGAAAAGGCTTTGGATTTTTTGAACTCCCGAATGCTAAAGGCCTAAAGTGGATCACAGTCGTCGATCATGAGGGACGCGTGGCACTCGATCTATAAATCTGGGTATAGAGTACTTCAGGGAGAAAAGGATTTTGAGAGTTCGAAAGTCCCGAACGTCGAAGTCCTGAAGTGAATTAGGGTCGTCGAAATCCCTGAGAACACACAGCGTCGGATTGTGAACTTCATATATTTTCCACTCCGGAGGATTCACACGGTGGTTGTCTTAGCATCTGTTTTCTTGGCGTCTGGTCATATCCCATGGTCATATGCAAGTAAAAAGGGATGGAAGAACCCAAAGAACTTGGGAAAGGATATATTCCCACTCTGAGCTCGATTCAGAGCATGGAAACTGTGGCCGGAAAGCTCTGGAAGAGTAGAATGGAATAGAGACCCCAAATGAGGGTATTGATTTTCTTAAGAAGAATTTTTTTTTTATGCCCCACCATGGGTGTGTTACACCTTCTAACCAACTTAACCCATTTTCTTTATTTTAGGGCTAACCCACTTCTAACCACTTGTCCACTTAACTTAACCACTTTCCACAAATAGTTATTTCTCCACTAACTTTATTATTTAAATAATTTATTTTGCAACCACTTTGACTTATCCATAAATAGTAAACTCACCACTTCTTGTTGCAACCACTTTATTATTTAAATAATTTCTTCTTTGCAACCACTTTGACTACTTTGACCTTTTAGGGGATTTTAGATAACTCATGAGGGTTCTCCAACTTCACATGGCCATAAATCTCTAACCATGAGGAGTTATGTGACGTTCCACATACCATTGGAAATGGCATGACATGTAATATCCATCTAGAATAGTTTTACCTGCAAATATTGTTGGCTGTGGAGCCTTAATATCTACCTGATTAAGAGGTCTTTGTTTTCAGCCATGTTTATACGCCATGAAGACTTTACACCCCAAAATAATGTACACTCCTCCATGCGGGGGAGTGCAGAGGGGGATTATCCCCTCTGCAGGGTTCGGGGGGGTCCATCCCCCTGATTAGGGGGTCCCAAAGCAAGCATCCCCCCAAAGGAAAAATTGCCTTGTAAATTTATATTGTAATTTCATTATAAATCTGGACCGTTCATGATAAGGTCGCAGATCTGATGGTAGAATTTATGTTAGGGTTTTTTTCCCTAGAAGGCAACCCTCTTTTATAAGGGAAATGTATTGCGACTATGTATCATTGTGAATATTGTATTATGAGAGAGAATACTGTGAGAAAAATAAGAGAAAGTTGCAACAGGTGTGTTGTAGGTTGTATCCCTTCATTTGTTGTATAATAATAAGGGAAGGACCTGACAATTTCTTTGGTGGACGTAGCCCACACTAGGTGAACCACATATATTTGTGTCTCTATTTTATTGTGTATCTTCTTTGTTTTATTTCATCATTTGTTTTATTTTATTGCTCTGCGATCTTGTTTTCTAACCACTGGTATCAGAGAAAAAGGTAACTCATAGGAAAAGAGGGTTCCTGGTTCGAGTGGGAGCAATGGCGGAAGATGGAAAGTTTAGGGTTGAGAAATTTAATGGCCAAAACTACCAGTTATGGAAGATGCATATGGAAGATTATTTATATCAGAAGGATCTATTCCTACCATTGGGTGGAATAGTAAAGAATCCCACACCCATGAAGGATGAATAATGGGAGGTTCTTGATAGAAAGGCACTTGGAATGATACGACTGAGCCTGGAAATGTCAGTGGCTTTCAATACTTCGAAAGAAAATATAACGAAGGAGTTGATGGATGCATTGGCCAGACTGTATGAAAAACTCTTAGCATCCAATAAGGTATTTCTAATGAAGAGATTATTTAATATGAAGATGTCAAAAGGTGGGTCTGTTGTAGATCATTTAACTGAATTTAATATAGTTACTAATCAACTAAGTTCTGTAAAAGTGGACTTTGATGATGAGGTCAGGGCTCTTCTAATATTGTGTTCATTTCCAGAAAGATGGAACGACTTAGTCATGGTTGTAAGTAACTCTGTCTCTGGTTTAAACACTTTAAAATTTGATGTTGTTGTTGGTGTCATTCTTAGTGAGAAATGCGACAGAAAAACACATGTGAGACATCAGGTAATGCGTTAAACATGGAGAACAGGGGAAGACAAAAGGATAGAGGAAAGGTCTTATGGAACCATGGGAATTCTAGGAAGGGAAGATCCAAATACATATTTGGAAAGATAGAGTGTTGGAATTGTGGGAAGAAAGGACATTTGAAGAAAGACTGCAGAGCTCCAAAGAAACAGAGAGATGGACAGCAGGAGAAAAATCAGTAAGAAAATGTAACAGGTGATGTGTTACAATATTCTTTGATTCTTTCTATAGATAATATTTATGAGTCTTGGGTAGTAGATTTAGGGGCTTCATTTCATGCCACACCCCATAGGAAACATTTTCTAGATTATGTTCAAGGTGATTTTGGATAGGTTCATTTGCGTGATGATGCACCATGTAAAATTGTTGGAATGGGAAAGGTAAAAATAAATCAAAGCAATGGAAACCAATGGTTGTTGAAAGAGGTAAGACATGTTCCAGATCTAAGGAAAAATCTAATTTCAATAGGGAAGTTGGAAAGTGAAGGTTGTATATCCATATTTACAAATAAGGTGTGGAAGGTCACCAAAGGATCATTGGTGATAGCAAAAGGAGAGAAGGTAGGTACATTGTATTTATGTACTGGTAATACTGACTCTTCTATCTCTTTAGCTTCTGTAGGAGTGGATACAACACTATGGAATCATAGGCTTGGACACATGAGTGAGAAGGGGATGCAGATACTTCACAAAAGAAATTTGTTGCCATATCTTAAACAAATTGATTTGGATTTCTGTGAGCATTGTGTTTATGGAAAACATAAGAGAGTCATATTTCCCAGAGTTGGAAAAGAAAAGATGAGTGAAAGGTTGGAGCTTGTGCATATAGATGTATGGGGACCAACTCAGGTATCATCTCTTGGTGGATCTCGTTATTATGTTACTTTTATTGATGATGTAACTAGAAAAACCCTGGTTTATTGCATTCGACAAAAATCTGATGTTTTTGATACTTTTAAGAAATGGAAATCTTTGGTTGAGAATGAGATAGGAAAAAGGTTGAAGTGTTTCAGATCAGACAATGGAGGTGAATATTGCAGCAAGGATTTTGGTGAATATTGTTCATACCATGGGATTCGTAGAGAGAAGACAGTTCCAGAAACACCACAAGAAAATGGTGTGTCAGAAAGGATGAATAGGAAAATCATGGAGCGTGCAAGGAGTATGAGATTGCATGCTAGTTTTCCCTTACATCTCTGGGAAGATGTTGTAGATACTATTGTTTACTTAATAAATAGAGGACCTTCAAGCTATTTGGATGGTATAATTTCAGAGGAGGCATGGATAGGTAAAAAGGTAAACTATTCTTTTTTGAAGATTTTCAGTTGTGAATCATTTGTCCATATTGATAAAGAAAATAGAACAAATATTGAGGCAAAATCCAAGACGTGTACCTTTATTGGATACGGTGTTAATGATTTTTGTTGTCGGTTATGCGATTATGAATATAACAAAATCATTAGGAGTAGAGATTTCATATTCAATGAGACGTTCATGTACAAAGATCAATTGCAGAGAAATAAACAAGAAAAAGAAAAACTAGAATACACAGTGCTTGATGAAATAACTACAAAAGAACTTCCAAAGGTACCAGAAAATCAAAATGTACAACAATAGGATTAGCAGGTGCATAAAAATCCTGCAAGTGTTGTTAGAAGATATACCAGGTTAAGTAGACCCCCTGAATGATACTCTCCTTTATTTCATTATTTATTGTTGACTGATTCTGGTGAACCAGAATGTTATGAAGAGGCAGTGCATGTAGAAACCAAAAAGAAGTGGGAGCAAGGAATGAAAGAGGAAATGGATTCCTTGGTAAATAACCAGACTTGGGACTTGGTTCAATTTCCTACAGGAAAAAGAGCATTGTAGAATAAATGGGTTTACAAGTTGAAGGAAGAATATGGAGGAAAAAAACGGTATACGGCTAGACTTGTTGTAAAGGGGTTTGCACAAAAGAAAGGTATAGATTTTGATGAAATATTTTCTCCTGTTATTAAAATGACTTCAATTAGGACTATTTTAAGTCCATTGGCAGTAGAATATTTTCATCTTGAACAATTAGATGTAAAAACAACTTTTCTCAATGGGGATTTGGAGGAAGATATTTATATGCAGCAACCATAGGGGTATGAGGTCAAAGGAAAGGTGAATTTGGTATGCAGGTTGAAGAAGAGCCTGTATGGCCTAAAACAAGCACCAAGGCAGTGGTATTTGAAGTTTGACAGGTTTATGACAGAACAAGGTTATATTAGATGTCATTCTGATCACTGTGTTTATTTTAAAAGGCTAGAAAATGGAATCTATATTATCTTGCTATTGTATGTAGATGACATGCTTGTTGCAGGGTGTAACATGCAGGATATAAATGTGCTCAAGAGGAAATTAGCTAATTCATTTGCAATGAAGGATTTGGGTGCTACAAAGAAAATCCTTGGTATGAGAATAACAAGAGAGAGGATAAATCGCAAATTGACATTGTCTCGGGGTGAGTACATAGAGAAGGTGTTTGTGAGGTTTAGAATGCATAATGCCAAACCAGTTAGTACACCTTTGGCCAACCATTTTAAAATAACTAAGGAAATTTTTCCCAAGACATAGGAGGAGATATAATACATGTCCAGGGTCCTTTATTCATCAGTAGTTGGCAGCTTGATGTATGTGATGGTTTGCACAAGACTAGATATTTCACATGCAGTGGGAGTTGTGAGCAGGGATATGAACAATCCAGGTAAAGAACATTGGGAGGCAGTAAATTGGATTCTCAAGTATTTGATAGGTACTGCTAGTCATGCATTATGTTTTGGCGATTCAGAAACTGTTCTACAGGGATATTTTGATTCAGATATGGCAGGTGATAAAGATAACATGAGGAGCACCAAAGGGTATTTTTTACTATAGGTGGAACAACAATAAGTTGGATTCGAAACTACAAAAGGTTTGCACTTTCAACTACAGAGGCAGAGTATGTTGTTGCTACAGAGGCTAGTAAATAGATGATTTGGTTACATAGGTTTATGGAGGAGTTGGGAAAGAAGCAGGATAATAGCAAGTTGTATTATGACAATGAGAGTGACATTCATCTTGCAAAGAAATCAACTTTCCATTAGAATACTAAGCATATATAGCTCAAGTACCATTTCATATGATCTATCTTGGAAGATGGACATTTGAAGTTGGAAAAGATACACACTAGACAAAATCCTGCAGACATGTTATCTAAGGGAGTAACCAGGGAGAAATTGAGTTCCTCCTTAGATTCAGTTGGTCTTCAAGCATGAAGATGAAGATGAGAAATTTTCTAGGTCCAAGAAGATTCATATTCCAGTAGATACAAAAGCGGTGGAGTTGTTGAGATCAGTCTCCAAGTGGGAGATTGTTGGTTGTGGAGCCTGATTATCTCCCTAATTCAGAGGTCTTTTTTCTCAGTCGTGTTTATACCCCATGAAGAATTTACACCCCGAAAGAATTTACACTCCTCCATGCGGGGGAGTGCAGAGGGGGGTTACCCCCTATGTGGGTTCCAGGGGAAAGCGGGCCCTGGACGGGGGTTCGAAGGTGAAGCCCTCGAAGGAACAATTGCCTTGTAAATTTATATTGTAATTTCATTGTAAATTTGGATCGTTCATTATAAGGTTGCAGATATGACGGTAGAAGTTATGTTAGGGTTTTTTTCCCTAGAAGGCAACCCTCTTTTATGATGAAAATGTATTGCGGCTATGTATCATTGTGAATATTGTATTCTAAGAGAGGAGATTGTGAGAAAAAGAAGAAGAAGTTACAGCAGGTGTGTTGTAGGTTGTATCCCTTCATTTGCTGGATAATAATAAAGGAAGGACCTCATGATTTCTCTGGTGGATGTAGCCCACACTGGGTGAACCACGTATATCTGTGTCTCTGTTATATTGTGTATCTTTTGTGTTTTATTTCCACATTTGTTTTATTTTATTGCTCTGCGATCCTGTTTTCTAACAAATATATTAAAACTCAGACCATTATACATCAAACAAACTTGGGTCCATTATCCATACCTTTGTGCTACCAGACTTTGTTCAAGGGTTGACATCAATGACAACCAACCCAATTAATCAACAATAAGAATGAAAAGTTTAACAGTATGCAATTGTGAACGTTACAATATAAATTAATTTCTATTGTAGTTTATCAACACAAAAAAAAAACAAGTGATTATTTGTTACTTGATTTACAAAATATAATCAAGGTCTACTTTATTCTCATACCAATTCAACAATTAGAAAGATCTGAGAAATCTACTTATCATATCATAGCATGTTTTCTTTTAAAACCTAAAAACATCACTAGTCTTTTCACGCAAAAAGATGTAATGGAAATAAACATTCGTACTTGTCTTTCGGTGCAAAGATGCAATGAACATTTAAATGAAGTTTGGTAGAGTTATAATATTCCTCAAGTTAGTTGAAATTAAATGATAAACTTATAAAATTATTTACTGCGAATTTGGTATATCAACCAAAGACGATCAATAGATTCATTTAAGGTATTGTAATTTGTAACCAATGATGAGTTGACAATGAGAAGAACATTTAAAAATGAAACAAACCTCACAGTCATGTAGATCTAAATCAAGTACATCTTGAAGTATTTACTACCAATTAGGTAGATGTTGTATAGCATCTCGGGTATCAAGGGCAATGTCTTCCCCGTTACCCTTACTATATTCTTGCAAAACAACCGATCACCTTACATTTTAAATCTTGTCTTTATCATGTCATTCAAAAGGTTAAACTTAGAAAATATGTAGATTTCCTTGTAAATAAGGGCCGCTAACCACATTGTCATAAAAGCATGATTAAATCAATTTTGTGCATTATAAGGGAAGGCAAATATGAATTAAAAATAGTCTCAATAATTCAAAAGGAAACAATATTATATTTTAAAATTGTTACTTCATTACTCTCACGTCATGGGTGAAGGCTTGGTGCTAAGCGGACCTATTTGATATGGAAAAAGGCCCTATCTATTGGTTGGGGTTGAGCTCTAACATAATCAATGTTACTTTATTGAGAATAATATATATATATATATGAACGTGAACCATCTAAGTTTCACTTTAATAAAAAGTTTTATTTACGAAGTCATTTTAATTTCTATTAAAAACAAATAATAATTGTAAAATCTAGATGAAGAATTATCCGATGACCAAATATAAATAAATAAAAGTTCCAACTAAATAAAAATGAAAAGTTTAAGAGTATGCAATTGTGAACATTACAATAGAAATTAATTTCTATTGTAATTTATCAAAAAAAAAAATCAAAACAAAAATACAAGTGATTATTTGTTACTTGATTTACAAAATATAATCAAGGTCTACTTTTTTTCTCATACCAATTCAACAATAAGAAAGCTTTTAGAAATCTACTTATCATATCATAGCATGTTTTCTTTTAAAACCTAAAAACATCACTAGTCTTTTCATGCAAAAAGATGTAATGGAAATAAACATCCGTACTTATCTTTCGGTGAAAAGATGAAATGAACATTTAAATGAAGTATGGTAGAGTCATAAGATTCCTCAAGTTAGTTGAAATTAAATGATAAAGTTATAAAATTATTCAATGGTAAGGATAAAGTTTAACAATGAAATCCCTTTTCACTTGAAAAGAAGATTATTTTACTCCTACTAGTAAATGAGCCTACATTGTAATAAAGAACTAAAAGAGTGACACTTAACTAGATTGATATGAAAAATTCAAAAAAATAAAGCAAATCAACATATAAATTTTAACCTACAAGTAAATAAAAGTGTTCTCACAAAACTTCCATCTCTCTTTCTTCTAAGTCCCTTCCCTACAAGGAATATCATATCACATTTGG
>ML796967.1:463299-477591 GCA_009831015.1 Picea engelmannii | reverse complement strand
CTTCCCACAATTCCAACACTCTATCTTTCCAAGTCTGGATTTGGATCTGCCCTTCCTAGAATTCCCACGGTTCCCTGAGCCCTTTCCTCTATCCTTTTGTCTTCCCCTATTCTCCATGTTCAACACATTACCTGATGTCTCACCTATGCTTTTCCATCGCATTTCCTCACTAAGGATAACACCAACAACATCATCAAATTTTAAAGTATTTGAACCAGAGACAGAGTTACTTACAGCCATGACCAATCCATTCCATCTTTCTGGCAACGAGCACAAGATTAGAAGAGCCCTAACCTCATCATCAAAGTCCACTTTTACAGAACTTAGTTGATTAGTAACCATATTAAATTCATTTAAATGATCCGCAACAGACCCACCTTCCGACATCTTCATATTAAATAATCTCTTCATTAGAAATACCTTATTGGACGCCGAGGATTTTTCATACAATTTGGCCAACGTGTCCATCAAACCCTTCGTTGTCTTTTCTTTCGAGATATTGAAAGCCACCGACGCTGCCAGGCTCAGCCGTATCATTCCTAGAGCCTTTCTATAAAGAATCTCCCATTCTTCATCCTTCATGGCCGTCGACTTCTTTGCTACTGAGCTCAATGGTAGGAATAGATCCTTCTGATATAAATAATCTTCCATCTGCATCTTCCATAACTGGTATTTTTGGCCATTAAATTTCTCGACCCTAAACTTTCCATCTTCCGACATTGCTCCCACTCGAACCAGGAACCCTCTTTTCCTGCGAGTTACCTTACACTCTGATACCAGTTGTTAGAAAAACAAGACCGCAGAGAAATAAAATAAAACAAATGCAGAAACAAAACATAGAAGATACACAATACAAGAGAGACACAGATTTACGTGGTTCACCCAGTGTGGGTTACATCCACCAGAGAAATTGCCAGGTCCTTTCTTTATTATTATCTAGCAAAATGAAGGTATACAACCTACAACAAAACCCGTTGTAACTTCCTCTTCTTTCTCTCACAGTATCCTCTCTCAGAATACAATACTTGCCAACCTACATAGCCACAATACATTTCCCTCATAAAAGAGGGTTGCCTTCTAGGGAAAAAAACCCTAACATAATCTCTATCGTTAGATTTGCAACCTTATAATGAACGGTCCAGATTTACAATGAAATTACAATATACTTCTGGGGTGTAAATACTTCATGGGGTATAAACACGACTGAAAGTAAAAACCTCTAAATCAGGAAGATAATCAGGCTCCACAACCAACACTAACATATCTGGCCCTGTTGCTGGGGACGAAATTGAAGATTTTCCCTGGGACTGAACGACAAAGCTTACTAGTCCTGAAGGTGCATCAGAACTTAGTACATCCAATATTTTGAATTTTCACCTGGTGATTCCACTATGGTGACTTCATTGAGGCAAATCCACTGGCGACTCCACTATTTCAGCTATGGCTTCCAGAGGTAGACACACGAGGTCTACTCCATAGCTGCCTTTAGCGACACTCGACGCTGACCCAGAGAAAATTATCAAAAAGAGAAGGGACCTTCGAGAAGGAACTTCCACTGCAAAACCAGGTATTTCTGATGATTTTCATGATCCTTCTATAGAAAATCCAATTTCTGATTCTCATTCTCCTGTTATACCTTCTGTTGGAGTTTCTCGAACTTTAAATTTTGGGAGTGTTCCTGTCGAGTTTTCCCCTCCTGGGTTGAGATTTGAGGGAGAAATCCTTGTCACTCCTCTATCTCCTGATATTGTACCGTGGTTTAGACCTAGCACCTCAAAAGACTTTCCTACCCCGGGCTTTACCACCCCTCCTCTTATTACTATTGTTTCTACTGTAGAGAGATAAGCCTATGTTGCCTCAAGCCCTGTAGCCTTTTCTCTAAATCCTTTGTTGTTACCCTTTCCTCCTGGAAGCTCAGTTCCAGTCTCCCCTATTCGAACTCCTCCCCCTCCTAGTTCTCCTCCACCTAATATTCCTATGGCAGGAGAAAATCCCCCCATGACTAGAATGGAGGCCATAATAGTTGCTAGGTATGCCCCTCTTGTTTTTCCTCAGCTTCTGAATGCCCTCCCAATGGATGGATATCTTAAGAAGTTTCCCAAGTTCATAGGCGAAGGAGACATAGCCGTAGAGGAATGCCTTGAATCCTTTTACAGTTTTACAAATCATCATGTCATCATGCATGCATACGTATGGATGAGGATTTTTGTTCATAGCCTTGAAGGCGAGGCTAGGAAATGGTTTAGGGCCTTGCCTCCTGGATATATCGATGGGATTGAGGCTTTGGATAGTGTCTTCTTGAGACAATGGGGGGATAAAAAGGATTTCATGTATTATATCACAGAGTTTGGGTCCCTAAAGAGAAAAGAGGGAGAATCTGTCTCTGAAGTTTCCAAAAGGTTCAACAAGATGTACAATAAGATCCTCGCTGAGATAGATCCTACAGAGGCTTCAGCCAAAATTACTTATGCCAGTGATTTTGACCCCTATTTTTTCCTCCTATTGAGGGAAAGAAGAGCCACTTCCCTGGCTCATATGCAGGATGCGGCTATGGAAGTAGAATCTAATATATTATCATTTGACCAACTCAGAAATAAGACTGATAGAGACATACCCAGGAAGAGACCTGAAGCCTCCACATCTGATTCCTCTGCCCTCCCTCCTCAAATGGATGAAGTAACCAAGATACTAAAATCACTTTCGGCTAGGATGGAAAGGTTGGAGTTAGAAGGGAAGCCGTCGTATAGAAATCCCCAAAATGTTGACAACAGAGGCAATTTTAGGAGGTCGAATAACAATGTTCCTCATATTATGCCAAGGGAACAAAGGAACAGAGATAGAGATGATCAGAGGATTCAAACCTCTCTCCAAAATAACCTTGTTGATGATGAGGAGAGGGAAGAAGAAGAGCTTGACACCGAAATTCATTGTATTGGAGACACCTCTACTTTTCCCCATTTAACTCAGCTTGCCTACAAGGATTCCCTCCTGAACAGTCAAATAAATGAGCTAAGAAAGGGACAGAAGGCCCATACCAGTCCTAGAAAATACAACCTCTAGTCAAAAAGGAGAATAAAGGAGTCTGATGCCCTTGATCCAACTCTTAGAGAAGAGAATCCTACTAAAGATGTAGTGAATCGCAGCAAAGAAGAGAAAGATTAGAATTCCCCACCAATAGCCAAAGATATTGTCCCAGAGGTGAGAGAAATTATGAAGCCCCCTTCCTACTTTAGTTTTGAGCATGAAGTCCAAACGATCAGGATCCCTGTGCCCATTTCAGAGCTAGTGAAGCATGAAGATTTCAGAAAATCCCTCTCTAAGCTATTTCAGCCTCAGTCATCTTGCCATTCCACAGACTCAATAAACCTCCAAGATGAAAAACCAGCAGTCATTCTAGGCGCTATGGTAGAAGATAAAGACGATTCATCCCCTCCCTTCTACACATCCCTGAACATACATGATATGTTGTTGCATAACTATTTGATAGATTCTGGGGCATCCCATAATCTCATGCCCAAAACTGTCATGGAAGAACTTGGGTTGGAAATCACAAAATATTATCATGATTTTTACTCTTTCGATTCAAGGAGGGTGCAATGTCTTGGGGTCATCAAATACCTAGTGGTAACTTTTTTTCAACTTCACATGAAAAGTGTAGTCATGGATATCATGGTGGCTGATGTCCCTCCCAATTTTGGCATGCTATTGTCAAGATCTTGGATAAAAATTCTTGGGGGAACATTACAGATGGACCTCACATATGCTACCCTTCCATTCTTTGGAGGGGAGCATAGAAGACTGTACAAAGAAGCTCAACTGGCCTACATTGTTAGTGGTGAAGCAAGCCCCACCAATCATCCTATCTTCACCCTTGATACTGATTTGGGATCTAGCTTATTGCAGCTCACAGATGCCCCTGAGCCTCTTCTTGAGATCAGAAATTCCATTACCCCCTATGAATATTCTCCCCCGATCACCTCTGTATGGAAAATGTTCTTTGATGGAGCTTTTTCTAGAGAAGGTGCTGGTGCTGGAGTAGTCCTTGCTTCCCCTGCTCAGGAAACTATATCTCTGTCCTACAAATTAGAGTTTGAAGCTACCAATAATGTGGCAGAGTATGAAGCCCTTGTTCTGGGATTGAGGGTTGCAAAAGCCACGGGGATCAAGGAATTAGCTGTGTTTGGAGATGCTGAGTTGATTGTCCAAAAAATCAAAAATATCTATAAGGCCAAACACCCTCAGCTCAGAAGTTACAGAAATGAAGTATGGGACCTCATTGATAGTTTTTTCTTGGCTTTCAACATTTCATTCATTCCAAGAGAAGAGCATGTCATGGCTGACTCTTTGGCTATATCATCTAGCAATTTTAGAGTTCATATGCCACCCAAGCTTAGGTATGATATAGAAGTAAAATATAGGCCCTCCATACCTGACAATGTCAAACATTGGAAAGTGTTGGAGGATGATCTTGAAATCAAAAGGTTCTTGGAGACTGTTGATGAGTTTTCTACATTACACATTGATCAAGATCCTGATTCTAAAGTAGATCCTCATGTTGATGTTATTTTGAACAAAATTGTTGATCACCAAATTGTTCAATTACCTAACAATCACATCCCAAAGGGACTAGTTCCTTTGGAAAGGCTATTTGACAGCAATGATGTGGCAGTAAAGGGAAAAATCTCAAAAGGTGATGTTGATGTAGCTGAGTGAAATATTGGTATAGAGGAGGATTCAAGTTTGTTAAGTTGTCAAGTAGCCTATCAATGGAGCAGAGGACCAAATATGTTGAGTTATTAAAGGAATTCGCTGATGTGTTTGCCTGGACATATGAATACCTCAGAATATATGACACCAGTATTATTGAGCATAAGATTCCACTGAAGGAAGAGGCCAAACCATTCAGGCATAAATTAAGGCAAATAAATCATATGATGTTGCCTATCATGGAGAGAGAAGTAAAGAAGGCCTTGAATAAAGCACCCGTGCTTATCAGTCCTAATTAGTCAAATGATTTCCTCATTTTTTCATTTGCTTCGTTTGACACTATAACATTTGTTCTATTACAAAATAATGTTGAAGGGTTGGAGCAGCCCATTTCCTTTTTCAGTTGGTCATTGAGAGATGCTGAGGTGAAATATGACATCATCGAGAAGCATGCTTATGCCTTGGTGAAAGCTCTCAAATATTTTAAAGTCTATGTGTTGTATTCAAAGATCATTGCATATGTTCCTTCATCTTCTGCGAAGGAAATTCTCATCCAACTAGACATAGATGGAAAAAGAATTTGGTGGATTGCCAAGATCCTTGAATTTGATATGGAGGTGAAGCCCACAAAATTGATCAAAGGTCAAGATTTAGCCAAGCTGTTGGTTGAATCTAATTGCAAAGCTTTGGGGGTTAACTTCATCCACACGTGCTCAGAAAACCAACATGCTGAGTTGTCTGATAAAAGTCCTCCATTGGCAGAATGCACTGGTACAAAGATATTATATATTTTTTGCAGGAGTTGAGGCCCCCTGATGGTATGTGGAGGAGTAAGGAAAGAGATTTAAATCTCAAAGCAATCAGATATTGACTTATCGATCAGGTCTTGTATTGGAAAGACCCTCTAGGAGTGCTTCTGAGATGTTTAGACCCACAAGAGGCCCAAAAAATTATATTGGATTACCATGATAGCCTCTGTGGGGGAAATCACTTCTTGAAAGCCACAACCTACAAAATTCTTAGGGCTGGGTACTACTGGCCTACTCTATTCACTGATGTTTGCACAAAAGTCAGAGCATGCGTTAAATGTCAAAGATTTTCCGAAAAGAAGCAGCTAAAGTCCCTACCATTGAAACCCATGGTTGCTTCAGATCCCTTCCAACAGTGGGTCCTGGACTTCATTGGGGAAATTAATCCCACGTCTAGTGGTCAACACAGATTGATCCTGACTGAAACAGATTATTTCACCAAGTGGATAGAGGCGATCCCCACATAGAATGCTTCTCATAAAGTGATCATTGGTTTTCTAGAAGATATTATAGTAAGTTTTGGTTGCCCAACCAAAATCGTCACAGACAATGCTGCATCCTTCAAATCCGAACCATTGATCAGGTTTTGCGAGAAATTCCAAATCGCACTAATTCACTCTACCCCCTACTATCCACAAGGCAATGGATTAGCAGAATCCTCTAACAAAGGCCTAGTAAAGATCATCAAAAGATTGCTAGAGGCTAACAAGAAAGCATGGGATTCAAAGCTCAAATTTTCTCTGTGGGATGATAGAGTGAAAACAAAGAGATCCCTCGGTATCTCTTCTTTCCAACTTGTGCATGGAACTGAAGCAATTTTTCCTTATCAGCTCACCCTGCCTGTGGCGAAATTCCTTCAAGAATGTCAAGGAGAGCCCGATGACATGATAAAAAAAATACATCAGTTGGTAGAAGTGAAATAGACTAGAGAGCAGGTGATGGCCAAAGCACATGAGCGTCAACAGAAAATCAAGGAGGCCTTTGATAGGAAGAACAATAAAAAGGATTTTCAGATAGGAGAGCTAGTGCTCAAATGGGATGCTCCCAGAAAGGACAAGGGAAAGCATGGAAAATTTGATGCCCTTTGGATCATTCCCTTCAATATTTCCGAAGTATTTCCAAATAACACTTACAGGTTCCATAATTTGGAGGGAGATGAGATTTTTGGCGGCTCCGTAAATGGGCATTTCCTAAAAATGTTTTTTGTTTAGAGTCGCAAACCAGCATCCCACCTTTGTAAATACCATTTATGTTTTATGTTATTTTGTTTTGTTTTAATAGGAGACTCCACAACCCAACACTAAGGCAATGAATCTGCGAAAGGAGTTCTTAGAACCTCGAAGGGAGGACTCTATCCCCCATGGAGCCTAATGCTAGCACATAAACCTGTTAGAGTCTTTAGAGCCATGTTTCTTGCCTAGATCACCTGAAATCCATCTGCCATAAGCCTTTCCATTTATTTTTCACTGAGCCGATGCGTTCCACTCTTTGCCTCGGTCACTAATCCTCTTATTTCCCCGAGACTCCATTCATTCATCCAAGTTGTTAGCACTTAAACTTGTCAGGTTCTTTGCCTCAGTCTCTCTGTTTTCCCAACCCCTATCTAGTCATCCAAGCCTTTGTTTACACAGGCTGCAGCCACAGGCTCAAAGCATAAAATTTGAAGCGGTCTAATATAGACACAAATCAAGAGAGTGGGCAAAGATTAGTTTTCAACGATGAGGATCCATCGATGGAGAATATCAACGACCATCAGGAGATTGTGATCACAGAGTTGCATGAGGAATAGTGTCAGTCAAAGTCGTGATTTCGTGAGTCAGGAAAGTAAGGGAGTAGAGTCATCAGAACTCGTGAAACGTGAAGTCCCGAAGGGACGATGCCCGAAGTGTCAATATGCCGAAGTCCTGAAACCCAGGATTCATGGGAGCCGTCTGATCTTGTGGGGACAGGTGGTAGTCATCTGAGGTTTTGCAGTAATGACTATCGAGAGTTTGAGGGACAAGGAGCCAACTCCTTCCCATCGTCGATACGCGAAATGCGATGAGCGTCTTTTGGGCTCAAACGGTGGTCACGGGACAGGGTCACATGGAGAGAATCCAAGGGAGGAGCTAAGGACTGATAAGCCCTATTTTAGGTTTCAGAACTTGAAGGTTTCGAGGGACTCAGCAACAGGATTCACAAAGTAGCTAATTCTAAAGCACCTTTTTGGAGTAAGGTCTGTGGTCACAACCGGTGATCATATGGATGAGAAATAAGGGAGGAGCTAGCAGGTGTTAAAGCTCTAGTTCAGAGATCATATTTCGGGATTTCAGAGGGTAGAGTGTTGGGCTTCTATTTCGCCAATACTCCCGAGTCCCGATACACGAAGCGCCTTTGGTGTTTAAGCGCAGGGTCATGACCCGAGGTCACGTGGAACGATGGATAAGAGTTGTGCCTGTATTGATTGCAGAAGGAGAGCAGTAGGGCTCGAGGCATCAATATTAATTTGGCAAAGTCAAGGGAACCTCATAGAGAATTCATGGATGTTTGGGCTCATCTTGATCCCAATGAAGACAATTAATGAGAATAAAACGTAGGGGGGAGGTAGTTGAAACCTCGTTTCAACCTGTAAATGGAAGGCATGGGAGAACCAGTCGTAGAGGTAGGTTTTCATCCTAGGGTCACTCTGTCAATGAAGTTTTCTGCAAGGCCCATACCGATTCGAGGTTGCGTCTGACAGTATAATGTATGTGCGGTCTGATAGGAGAAGAAGAAGACACGAAGCCTTGAATGCAAAGGCTCAATGACTCTCCTGCTATCAGTGGCGAGTTATTTTGAGTATATCTAGGAAGTTTTCATATTTTGTAAGTGTCGATGGTAGAGCTACGCTCCCTCTTGTAAAGTTTTAACGAGGCCTCTGGTCTTCTGGTTATGCAATGTATTTGAGACTTCTTATTTAATGAAAGCTAGTTCCTTTTTCATCTCTTTGTAAACGTTGTGTTAAGACACTCATAATTGGAGGATCCATTCTAGGGTTGTGATGTTGGTCTGATACAGGTTTGATCATTGCAATATTTTCACCAGTTTTAATCAGTCTTCCATGTTATCTTTCCCCCACTTACACTAAGTAGCTTGGAATTGGAGGATCCAGCTGGGCTGTTACAGTAGCACTGTGATGTAGGTTTGTTCATCGTTTTGTTGTGGCTATTTCGTTTAGACATATCTTAGTGTCTGAAACTTTGGGTTCAAGAGGATCTCGCTCTTGAAGTTTTTCTTCCTTAGGCGGCTGGAAGACCTGATGTCCATAACAAGCCCTTACATCTCCTCACCAATTATTCCCCTTACTCACCCTTTACAACAAATCACTGACTGAAGTTAGACCAACACCTCACTTGTCTACACATGAAAACCCAGTTTTCTAAGTTAAAGAGATATAATCTTGAGACTGTGTCCATTAGACCACCCTTAAATTTATTCATTGTGACATACAAACTGATGGGTACTGGGCTTACCTCTGTTGCAATCGATATGTGACTCCTGGTGATAACACCTTCCAACCTTCCATCGCCAAGCTCTAGAGGCTCCCAATTCCATTACACCATTCTATAATGAGTTTAGAATCCCCAATAATCTGTATACCTTTAATATGTAATCTTATTTCCAAGAAAAGAGTAGCCCATACCCCCATCAATTCCACTTTATTATTTGTCCCATCTCTAGTGTTGAAGGTACACTTATATAAAGTAGAAGCATTTAATCTAATAATGCCTCCCGCTCCACAAAGAGATCCATCAACACTAACCTCTCCATCAAACCACCCCACCATTTGTTGTAGCCAAGGTGGCCTTTTGACCCTGAAAGGATTTTGGATTTTATGAGATGATACACAAACATTGAAGGATCCTATGGATTTAAAGGCCACCCCATGAGGATAAATATTCCCATTATTGAATAAGAGCATGTTTCTCTCCAACCATATGAACCAAAAAACAAGAATTGGAAGCTCCATCGATTTTGGATGTTTTCCGACCCAAGTCGACATACAATCATCGACTGTGTTCCCATCCCAAAACAACCTAGACTTGAGGGTCCCCGCAAGAAGATTCCAAACTTGACGTGTGAACTAAAAATGAATAAACAAGTGGTTTTGAGTATCTGGATTCGTTCTTCACAGAATCCAAAAACTCGGTCCTTCCCAGCCCTTTGATAACAGGTTCTCCCAAGTGAGAACTTTGTTTCTCAGGAATAACCAGAAAAAAGTTTTATTTTAAGAGAAATGTTCCACTTCCATAGCTTGTAGCTCCATCCTTTTATTGTGTGATGACACAAGCTCTCTGATAGTGCCTTATAAATATTACTTACCGAGGGAATCCCAGACCCATCTCCTCCCGACCACATCAATTCATCATCAATATCAGTTAACTGGATTCTCGCACCCATGAACGTGCTCCGGTAATCTTCCCACTCTGTTGCTAGATCCCCGTAGAGACCAAGCTTAGAAACCTCTTGCCAGTAAGAACTTAGAGGATCTGTATTTGTAAAATTATGTGCTTGATAGAAAAAAGTGACACCCTTTAGCTTTGAAGCCGCAATAAGTTCATTAGATAAAACAAATTGTTGTCCCATTCCCATAATACAGTCTCTACCTACCTGGACTACCTCTCCATTACCAGGTTTCCAGTACAACTAATGATCTAAAAGCAGTAAGACTTTTAAAATATTTCTACATACTGGTGATGTCAATCCCTGCGATCTATTGATCGATCTAAACTAGGTTGAAAGCGAACAATAAGGTAAATACTTGTCTTTAATGACTTTGTGCCAAATTCCCACTTTGGTCAGCCCTCTCTAGAAGGTATTGGCCACTAAATATTTATTGGAAAAAGAAATATTTCTCAGCCCACACCCACCATCCTTCTTTGGCCTAGCAATAGTCTCCCAATTACAAAGTTGTAATCGATTCCTCTCACTACAGCCCGACCATAAAAATGAGAAAATAAGCTGACGAAGTTTTACTAGAACTGAATTAGGTACTACGACCATGGACATCTAGTACACCGGTTGACTCTCCAGAACTTCCTTGATCAACACCAGTCTTCCTCCTAGAGTAAGCCATCGATCACACCAGTGATAAATTCTTCTTTCAAACTTTTTAATAAGCCAATGCCAATCCTCTAATTTGTAGCAATTAGGCTTGAGAAAAAATTCCAGTTACTTAAAGCCTACATCTATGGAGACAAAAATATAAGGGAAAAGCTCTTTAAAAGGTGCCATCACTAACTCATCCCAACCCGCCACATGAAAAGTAGACTTTTCCACATTTATCTCTAAACCAAAATCATTTAAGAAGGTCTTCAGTAGTCCAGCTATCACCTTCCATTCTTCAACACTAGCTCTGGAAAAAATCAATACATCATCAACGAAATGGAGATGTAGAATATTAGTGATCCTTGCAACTTTAATTCTAGACAACTTCCTGACCTCTTTTTCCTTTTTAATAAGAATACTTAGTCCCTCCATCACCAATATAAAAATTAAAGGATACAGTGGGCAACCTTTCCTAAGGACTTTGCCTCTATGAAAAATATCAGATGGTTCTTCGTTGACCAAGACTGCATAAGAAACTATTGTGACACAACTCATAATCCATTTTGTAATAGACAAACCAAAACCATTTTTAATCAGTATCATTCTTAGAAAATCCCAGTTGACTAAATCGTATTCCTTCTTAAGATTGAGTTTAAGAATGAGAGCCTTTTGATTCTATTTTTTTATACTATAGAGGCATTCCTGAGCAGTGCCCACAACATCTAGGATTGTTCTTCTCTGAAGAAACCCTAGTTTCTCTTTCACTAATCCTTTTGACAGGATAGGCCTCAGTCTATTTGCCAATAATTTTGTAACAAAGATTACAGAGTGAAATAGGTCAAAAATCATCGAAAGAAGTTGGTTTATTCACTTTTGGAATAAGAACAAGAAAAGTGGAATTAAGTGATTTTATAAATTCTCCCTTTATTCTTGATTCCTCTACCATTCCTAAGAGATCCTCCCCAATCATCTCAAAAAAATGGAGAAAAAATTCCACAGTCCATCCATTCGAGCCTGGACTTTTATCTTTTGTAAAAGCCTTTAGACTACTCGACAATTCCTCTAAAGTACAAGGGCTCTCTAACTGAAGAGATTCTTCATCTGTGACCTTGTTAAGGAAGAGACTTGCTAACTTAGTCTTATCTTCACTGATGATGCCCACTGCCGATCCCAGGTTTTAAAAAAAAATTATTGCCTCCACTTTTAAAGCCCTTTGGATCGTAACTTCCTGGCCTATCTCAGTTTGAATTTCCCATATCTATTTTCAGTTTTTTCTATCACTATCAAAGTGATGAAATTATTTTGTATTCTGGTCCCAACTCTTTAACCAAAGCACTCGACTCCTCTGTCTCCAAATGTCTTCTTTCGCTACTAAAAGCTTCAATCTCTCTGACTCCTTCTCTTTTATCTTACCCGATAGCTCCTCATTGTTCAAATCTGTGAGGGATGAATGATATAGCTCCTGTAAATCCACTTCCAATCGACCCAATTTTATAGATGAGAGGTTTTTAAAGTGACTCACCCATCTCTTTATAGTTGATTTTAAACTCTTCAACTTCCATACCAATCTTCTTTGCATTCCTGGTTCCTGCATAAATTTTGGATCCTTCCAAACTTCATTAACTATCTGTGAAAACTCCTCCTCCTATAACCATATGGAATTTAATTTGAAAGGAAAGTTTTGTCTTTGGAAGTTTCCATCTGGTTGTAGAAGAACTAAAGTGTGATCCAAAATAAATGGATGATCCAACCATGCACGGTATCTCGAAAACTTCTTCAATAGGTCTGCCGCTACAAACATCATGTCTAATCTCTTCAAAATACTATCTTCTCCCTTTCTTCCATTTCTCCATGTAGGCACCACCTCATCCAACAAAATGTCCACTTGACCTCCTTCAATAAACAAATATTTTAAGAACAAGACCAATGGATCGGGAAGACTACTCTCTCCCTAGATTTCACCTTCATTCAACGTGAAATTGAAGTCACCAGCTACTATCAGATTTTTAATAGATAGGATACCTCTATCCCCAATTTTTTTCCAAAATGATTTTCTATCACTGCATGGACCATACACATTTAAAAACAACAACTGCTCCTTTAGCTCTAAACTATTACCTGTCACAAGTAAACCACCACAACAGATATAAGGTTTGAGGTTGCACTTTTCAGGATACCACGCCACCAACAAGCCCCCTTGATTTTCCTATAGATCTTACAGCAGCCAAATACCAAGTCGATTTAAGTTTTGAGAAGAAAATTCTAGCCCTTGATTCATCAACCAAAGTCTCTTGAAAGAAAATAATTTCAGATTGATTTAAAAGAAGAATACATTGCACTAAGGCCAGTTTTTGGGACCCCCCACTCCCCTAACATTCAGTGTCAACAAGATCATGATTTAGTGTGTGCTAGGGATTTAATGCCTCTAAGCGCCCCATGATAATTTTCATTTGAAGAATTGTTGACCGGATCCTTCAAAGAAAACTCAGCTCGCTTCTGATCACTTCGGGTCTTTACAGGGGAGATATCACATCCCAGGCCTCATGAATAAGAAAAACCCTTAACAACTGAATGGGTTTCACCTCCCTAGAACCAATAACATCACTAGACAAAGTATTAGTAGGAAGAACATGAGATAAAGCCATATTTCCCCTGAAGGTAGGCAGAGGTTTCGTTTTGGGAATCTCTTTTAAAGTAGGGACAAAGAGTCTAAGAATGAACTAAGAGTGTAGTCGACCCTCTCCACCTCCCTTAAACCAACACTATGACATAACTCTTGGACTGAAGAGAAAAGGGCCACTTCACTCTCACTTAGTAACTGATCTTCATAAGCAGAGGAATCTTGTCCCACACAGTGTCCCACTCCTTCTGACATTGAAGCAGTCAAGGTCCCACCCCTCCCCAAGTGGCCCTCTAACCAAGGAAGCTCCATAGTGGTAGCAGTAGAAGGACCACCTATTGGGTTTACAAACGGACATGTAGGAAAAATGGCAGGTTCTAGAAGAACATTCTGTTCACCACTCTATGAGGAAATACAACCCGAGTTCCGCTGCTTCACCAAGGGAAACAAACTCGGAAGGGATTCCAATTTTGGGGAGTCTGCAGACTCTTTGGATTGAGAGAATAAAGTTCCCGCCCCAAAGGTCTTATCTAAAGAATCCCTATCCCAAGAGGAAAGTGAAAAGAAAAGGGTGGGACAAAATTTTATTAACTTACCATAGAAATTGTAGTTTGTCCTATCGTCCTCGAAAGGCTCGTCCTCGGAGTAGCAAGCATTCCAGCCTCCCAACGAAACTTCCGGAGTATCAGTGTTGATAGGCCTACATATAAAAGAATATTCGGAGGATGAATCTTTCAGAGAGCCCCCGTGACGCTCAAGGCGAAGGTGTCATGTCTCTCTGCATTGGGTACATCGAAAAGTAATACCCAAAAAATCAATTCTTTGAACTCTCAGCATCCCCCGCCACTCCAACTCAACCGCTTCCGGAAGGCCAGCGTGGATGTCAATCTCAACCAAAACTTTACAAAGTTGTTTGTCCAGTGCTAATAGTGCAACTTCATCCACGATGAGAAACTGGCCAAGTCCATTTGTTATTTCAAGTAATTCCTGCTTATTCCACCACTATAGTGGAAGACCAGGTAACAAGACCCAAAGGTGACAGAATTGAAAATAATCCCATGAAGGTTCTGTTATCCCTGATATATAGTG
>ML796967.1:433348-460998 GCA_009831015.1 Picea engelmannii | reverse complement strand
CACCTAGGTAAGTCTTTCCTTCTTAGGGTTTTGGGTTGGTGGCCTTGCCATAGCAACACCATCAAACCCTAACTCTCTTGTCCTTAAGTTTAAGTTTCTCCTAAACCATTAGTCTCACTTCAATTGACTCCATTAACCCAAGGTACTAGTCTAAAGGCAATCTTGAGCTTGTTTATGCTTAAAACCTCTTTCAAATTCTTTCATTTGAAACCCTAAACTAACCTAGCATCTAACCCTAGAGACTTGAACTAAACCTAATGTTGATAACGTTTTGCCCTAATTAAATCTTTGCTTGGATAAAAAGGTGCGGCTGATTTATCTCTTCATAGCCATAGAGGTTTCATGCAATTACACTGGTTGAATTTGTCAAAACGTCACTTCTTGGCTAGCTAACCCTAAACTGCATGTAGCAGCATTATATAGGTGACGTCACACCTTCTAGATCTCTTGTTTGGCATGCAACGTTGTGACATTTGTCATCTTATTTGACAACATTTGAGTAGTTTATTGCATCTTTAAGCTTCTTTGACCAAACGTTCTACTCTTATGCCTTCTTTTTGAATTATCATTAGGGCTGACGTCATAGTAATAACATCAGCATTTGTGATGACAGAAAGCCTCCTTTCAGACTTTATTTAGTGCAAAGAACATTGTGGTTTTGCTCATCCTTTGATAGACATTTAAGCTTTAAATTCTTCATTGGCTTATTAGGCACAAAGTCCACTTATTTGTCTAGCAAATATAGGGCTGCAATCACCTATTTCTGCATTGTGACGCAACAACAATATCTATTAATGAGCAGATCTGATTTGGGATATTTATTGCATTGTGACATAAATCAAGGTTTAATTGTGAACATTGAATGCTCATTATCTCTTATGCATTTATTGAAGAAGTGATATAAGTCATTTGTCTTTGTCTAGCCATCATTGACTTCGTCAATAATAGAATATGATCATTTTCTCATGTATATTTAAAGATTGTCACTATATGCTTTGAAGAACTAATCACTGCAGCACATATTCTAGTTTATTTGTCTTGTCTCGCAAACAGGTGCCATCCAGTGGAAGACATTCTTCTTGACTATCTCATCTTTGGCGGTAATCTGTAAAGGGAAACTATCACTTTGATCCATTATACCTTTAGCCCTTTAGAAACCCAGATTGCTTAGGGACGTCTCCCTTGGACTAGCCATCCTAAATAGAAAGAGCTCCCCATCGAGGTGACAGTGGGTGGGGAAGCTCCTGTTGCGCCGGTTTTAAGCCTTGAATCAAGCTGCCTAAACCCTTCCTACAAACCATACGATAACATTTTGGCACCGTTGCCGGGGAACACTGAGTCTACCTTCCTCAATGACATATCTTTGGTAAGCCTTGCCTCAAAATCCTTTCTTGTAAGCTTACCTGGCGACTCCACTTCTTTCCCCCCCATTCTTTAGTAGTTTCAAGGAAACTATCTGGCGACTCCATTGATGATGAAGCCAACAATGACTTCACAATGGGACCCAGGAAGCTATAGACCTTTAGATATGAGTGAAATCCCTAGATATCCCAGAAGAATGCCTCCTCGTTATGAGGATTTTCTCCCTCATTTTGATGGCACTGATGAAGATTGTCCTAAGTCTCACATGAGAAGATTTTTCAAATTATTTCAGCACTTCCCTGTCAGTGATGAGGCTGAAGACTTGGTAATGAAAATCTTCTCTGCCTCCCTGCATGGAGAGGCCAGAAGATGGTATGATAACCTTCCATCTTCCAGCATCAATTCTATGGAACAATTTGAAAAAGTTTTTCTTGCAAAGTGGACCATGGAAGAAGACAATATGCAAGCATTGTTGAAAGAGCTTGAAGGTATAAATCAAACAGAGTCTGAGATTATCAGAGATTATTGTGCTAGGTTCCAGAAGTCACTTTACCAGACTCCTTGAGGCCATCATCCTGAAGACAAGTACCTCGTTTACCTCTATACTAATGGACTTCAGGTACATTTGAGTTTCCTTCTAAACAAGAAAAAGCCAAAAACACTTGCTGAAGCTCACAAAATGGCCATGCAAATTGAAAGGAGTCTTTTCATGACCAAGACTGATGCTGTGGACACTCTCAGCTTGATAAAACTAGTTTCCCATGAAACGTTTGTTGAAGATGCACAAGACAGAAGGAAACAAGTTTTTAGTCAGCAGAATGAGAACGTGATTAAGGAGCAGGAACCTGAGCAAGAACTTGAACAAGATGATGAAGTATCCACCTGTGCTCCTCCTGCTAATGAATTCATGCAAGAACCTGTCTCTCCTGTGCAGCAAAGCGAAGACGGGGTTAGTCATTTTCCACTTCAAAATTCTGATAATACTGTGTTACTTGATTCAAAAGAAGAAGAGGAAATGGAAGCCTCAGATGGAATGGAAGCAGTCCATGAGGATGAAGAAGTACCTTTGTCAGTCTGAAATCCATAGGGTTGTAGAGCCTCATGGTGTGTTCAAAACCAACCACCTAAATCTCCTCGAAATGAAAATTAGCCAGGAGGCCTGCTTAGATATTGCTGAAAAGAGACTGATCAAACCACCTCAATGAAACTTGAAGTGACCCGCCAAGTGAACATTAAAGTTCACTAAAAACTAGAAGCACCTGCAATAACTACAAATATGCCATGCTACCCCTGAAGCTAAGCTCCGTAAGGAGCAGGCTCTCCAAGGAAAGGTCTTAAAAGAAACTCGAACAGGACCCACAACTAAAATAGGTGCAAGCAAATAGCTAAGTTGAGAAACTACTCCACTCCAAAAGGATAACTAAACTACAGAAAAACCGCCCAATAAATCTCTTCTGCTCTCTAAGAAAACAAAGAATCAGTAAAAACTAGAGGAGAAGACCTATATGATCTTAGGCAAGGAAACTTTATCACCGAAGAGTCGAGGATAGGTCTATCCTCCATTTTTGCAAGTCTCATATCTGGAGTTTTTTTTTTTTCTTTTTAGTTACAAATTACCTTATCAACGTTATAAATGTTACCTTTACTTGTAATGGATAAGATTTACAACATCAATAAACCTTCACTAATATCCCCTAAAAATAAATAAAATATGGTAAAGAAGGGAATGTTAAACAATGCATAGTATAGCCAATGAATATTGAAAAGCTCGTAACCAAATATCAAAAGTGCTACGTTTACACATGAAAATATCCTGACCCTTGGAGTTGACATAAATCTGTGTCAATTTTTTATAAGTAGGATTGAATTGTATACAATGAAATACTTCTTACTCTGTAAAATAGTAATTGTATATGCTCAAATATATATCATATAACTTCAGATATAATAGTATATATGTCAGTGAATATATACAATAATAATTGTTTTGTTGTAGAATGTTTATTTTGCTGTGAGATATTTATTGATCTTGAATTTTTTAATAATTATTATCAAAGAATGTGAATTAAAAAATGTGAACCTCACTCATAGATACATTTCTTTAGTGTACGAAGAAAAATAACATACTAGGAAATCAATTATTCGATAAGAGACTTGGTTTGAGTTAGATATTTTCATCAACTGTGCCATATATTTCAGAGAGAAAAATTGTTTTGTTTGTCAAAACAGATAACAAGAAAAATAGAAAATTTGCGCTAGATTGAATTATATGTATTAGTGATGACAGTAACTTGTCCTTGGATAAGTATTTCTTGATATTAAACCATATTAAACTTTTGGCTCTATAAAACAATGTCGCCCTTCATAAACATAATACATAATATGTGAAGATCCCTATAGGCAAAGAGAGAGTTTTTTTTACTCGGTTTCCATTTTAAAACGATATTGCAAACCTTCTAGAGGCTTTATATAGTAGTTCACCCTGGACAGTGAAAACTCCTCGAATACATGGAAAGAGCTGAGAGCAGAGCTTTCACCATCTCTCTACAGTGTCTGAGGAGGAGCGTATTCCTACAGAGGAGGATAGTCCCCTCAAAACCCTTCTGGATGATTCCATGTTCACTCCATTGTTGCACACTTCCCTCCTGCATTCACAATCGAATCCCCCAACCACCTCGCACTACCCGCCTTAATCATCATTTGAAAAGAAACACTTGTGCCATATATCCTTGTCGGTGAAGGTGGGAAGGGACGGTGCAGGAAACAACTTCAAAAATGGACGACGTTGATGATGTCCCCTCATGATCTTTCTTCAAGAATGTTGTATGTATTAAAAAAAATCAATAAATAAAGAAAAAAAAACTCTAAAAATGGTTATATACCAAGAAAACTTGAAAACAAGACTCTGAAAATGATTATACACCAAGAAAACCTCTAATTCAACCTACGTCTCTACATTATCGATTGCAATTCCCTCTGAAACCAATGAACCCACCCACCACCTAAACATGCCTTCTAGGGAATCGAATGCATCCCTGCGCTAATAATGTTACTCTGACGAATGTGAACAAAATTACAATTTTTTCTCAAAACCAAAGAAAAAAAAAACTAAAATCATCGGGTTTCTTCTCTCTGTTGGTTTTTAATGCACTCATTTTGTTGAAGTTCGGTCTCGTTAGCTCACCTTATGGAGTATCTTGAGCATGAGAGCTAAGAACGAGGACTCTCTCCTCCTTATGGCCTGTGGGGGCTCACTATAGCGTTAGAGAAAGCAAGGGAAGATCAACTTGGGCAGTGCTAAGCTATTATGTGGGCTAAGTTTTTCTATGGTCATACCCATGTTCTAACTGATCAGTATTACTCAAGTAATTGAACTTCAGATAATGCGCTCCAACTCTTCTTGTTATTGTGGCTGCATGAATAAGAAGAAGACAACAAACCCATCATAGGTTTTTCCATCCTGGATCTCTCCCGCGACGCTCTCAATGGTTAATGCCTCTGTGAAGAAACCAAGAAAACCTCAAAGATTTGATATTAATCGCACATTGTTGTCAACATATGCAATGAAAAGAGGAACGGTGGTGGTGCAAAGGCAATGATGTCAACATCTAAAAGCAGTGATGCAAAGGCATTGTTGTCAACATCTAAGAGCGGTGGTGCAAAGACAGTGTTGTCAACATCTGTAGTGAAAAGAGGAAGAATAAGGAAAAGGTTGTGCTATAGGGTGGTGGAGGAACGTAAGCAGTATATGAGGAAATGGACAAGTGGTTGGAGCTACACTGACACATGTCATGCTTGTATAGTACCTCGATAGACAACAAAAATTGAGAGAGAACCTCTCCTTAAAGAACCCCTTCAATGTAATAATATATAATTTTTAATTTATATATATAATTTCTTATAAAATAAGAAAAATATTTAATTTCTTTTAATCATTTAAAATTATTTCGAGTAGATTGTAATAAAACATTAAATATAGTAAAATTAAGAAGAAATGTTTTTGGCTTCCTTTTCAAATGCGTTTCTTGTTCAAGGAAAGTTCAACAATAATATGATTTAAGTTGCCTCCCCTTTTTTGGATGCTCGGTCGATTTTGGATACTGTCCGACCCAAGCTGACATACAATCATCGACTGTGTTCCCATCCCAAAACAACCAAGACTTGAGGGTCCCCATGAGAAGATTCCAAACTTGACGTGTGAACGGAAAATGAATAAACAAGTGATTTTGAGTCTCCGGATTCATTCTGCACAGAATCAAAAAACTCGGTCCTTCCTAGCCCTTTGATAGCAGGTTC
This sequence comes from Picea engelmannii, assembly GCA_009831015.1. Classification (NCBI taxonomy): domain Eukaryota; kingdom Viridiplantae; phylum Streptophyta; class Pinopsida; order Pinales; family Pinaceae; genus Picea; species Picea engelmannii. The sequence continues at coordinate 455,340 of ML796967.1, read as the reverse complement.
TCCCAAGTGAGAACTTTGTTTCTCAGGACTAACCAAAAATGTTTTTTTTTATTTTAAGAGAAATGTTCCACTTCCACAGCTTGTAGCTCCATCCTTTTGTTGTGTAATTCCACAAGCTCTCTGACAATGCCTTATAAATATTACTTACCTAGGGAATCCTAGACCCATCTCCTCCTGACCACATCAATTCATCATCGATATCGGTTAACCAGATTCTCGCACCCATTAATGTTCTCTGGTAATATTCCCACTCTGTTTCTAGATCCCCGTAGAGACCAAGCTTAGAAACCTCTTTCTAGTAAGAACTTAGAGGATCTGTATTTGTAAAATTATATGCTTGGTAGAGAAAAGTGACACCCTTTAGCTTTAATGCCACAATAAGTTCATTAGATAAAAAATATTGTTGTCCCATTCCCATAATACAGTCTCTACATACCTGGACTACCTCTCTAATACCAGGTTTCTAGTACAACTAATGATCTAAAAGAGGTAAGACTTTTAAAATATTTCTCCATACCGGTGATGTCGATCCCTACGATCTATTGACCAATCTAAACCAGGTTGACACCGACCAGTAAGGTAAATACTTGTATTTAATGAATTTGTGCCAAATTCCCACTTTGGTCAGCCCTCTCCAGAAGGTTTTGGCCGCTAAATATTTATTGAAAAAAGAAATATTTCTCAGCCCCCACCCACCATCCTTCTTTGTCCTGGCAATAGTCTCCCAATTACAAAGGTGTAATCGATTCCTCTCACTACATCTCGGCCATAAAAAGGAGAAAATAAGCTAACGAAGTTTTACCAGAACTGAATTAGGTACTGCGGCCATGGGCATCCAATACACCGGTTGACTCTCCAGAACTTCCTTGATCAACACTAGTCTTCCTCCTACAGTAAGCCATCGATTACACCAGTGATCAATTCTTATTTCAAACTTTTGAATAAGTCAACGCCAATCCTCTGATTTGTAGCAATTAGGCTTGAGAAAAAAGCCCAGTTACTTAAATCCTACATCTATGGAGACAAAACTATAAGGAAAAATCTCTTTAAAAGGTGTCATCCCTGACTCATCGCAACCTACCACGTGAAAAGTAGACTTTTCCACATTTATCTCTAAACCAAAAGCATTTAAGAAGGTCTTCAGTAGTCCAACTATCACCTTCCATTCTTCAACGCTAGATGTGGAAAAAATCAATACATCATCAATGAAAAGGAGATGTAGAATATTAGTGATCCTTGCAACTTTAATTCTGGATAGCTTCCCGGTCTCTTTTTCCTTTTTAAGAAGAATACTTACTCCCTCCATCACCAATATAAAAAGTAAAGGAGACAGTGGGTAGCCTTTCCTAAGGCCTTTGCCTCTATGAAAAGTATCATATGGTTCTCCATTGACCAAGACTGCAAAATAAACTGTTGTGACACAACTCATAATCCATTTTGTAATAGACAAACCAAAACCATTTTTAATCAGTATCATTCTTAGAAAATCCTAGTTGACTAAATCGTATGCCTTCTTAAGATCAAGTTTAAGAACGAGAGCCTTTTGATTCTTCTTTTTTATACTATGGAGGCATTCTGAGCAATTCCCACAACATCTAGGATTTTTCTTCCCTGAAGAAACCCCAGTTTCTCTTCCGCTAAGACTTTTGACAGGATAGGCCTCAGTCTATTTGCCAACAATTTTGCAATAATTTTGTAACAGAGATTACAGAGTGAAATAGGTCGAAACAATTTTGGTAGAGGAATCGAAAGAAGTTGGTTTATTCACTTTTGGAATAAGAACAAGAAAAGTGGCATTAATTTCTTTTATAACTTCTTCCTTTCTTCTTGATTCCTCTACCATCCCTAAGAGTTCCTCCCCAATCATCTCAAAAAAAAGGAGAAAAAATTCCAACGTCCAGCCATCCGAGCCTAGACTTTTATCTTTTGTAAAAGCCTTTAGACTACTCGACAATTCCTCTAAAGTACATGGGCTCTCTAATTGAAGAGATTCTTCATCTGTGACCATTCTAGGGAAAAGACTTGCTAACTTAGTCTGATCTTCAATGATGATGCCTCCTATTGATCCCATATTTAAAAAAAAAATTACTGCCTCTGCCTTTAAATCCCTTTGGCCCGTAGCTTCCTGGCCTATCTCAGTTTGAATTTCCCATATCTATTTTCGGTTTTTTCTATCACTAGCAAAGTGATGAAAGTATTTTGTATTATGGTCCCCACTCTTTAACCAAATCACTTGGATCCTCTGTCTCCAAATTTCCTCATTATCTTACCCGATAGGTCCTCATTGTTCAAATCTGCGAGGGATGAATGATACAGCTCCTGTAAATCCACTTCCAATTCACCCAATTTTATAGCTGAGAGGTTTTTAAAGTGAGTCACCCATCTCTTTATAGTTGATTTTAAACTCTTCAATTTCCATACCAATATTCTTTGCATTCCTGGTTCCTGCATAAATTTTGGATCCTTCCAAACTTCATTAACTATCTGTGAAAACTCCTCCTCCTATAACCATCTGGAATTTAATTTTAAAGGAAAGTTTTTTCTTTGGAAGTTTCCATCTAGTTGTAGAGAAACCGAAGCATGATCCGAAATAAATGGATGATCCACCCATGCACGGTATCTAGAAAACTTCCTCAACAGGTCCGCCACTACAAACATCATGTCTAATCTCTTCATAATACTATCTGCTCCCTTTCTTCCATTTTTCCATGTAGCCACCACCTCATCTAACAAAATTTACACTTGACCTCCTTCAATGAAAAAATATTTTAAGAACAACGTCAATGGATCGGGAAGACTGATCTCTCCCCAGATTTCACCTTCATTCAACGTGAAATTAAAGTCACCAGCTACTATCATATTTTTAATAGACAGGATACCTCTATCCCCAAGTTTTTTCCAAAATGATTTTTTGTCACCGCACGGACCATACACATTTAAAAAAAACAGTTTATCCTTTATCTCTAAACTGTTACCTGTCATAAGTAAACCACCATAGCAGATACAAGGTTTGAGATCGAACTTTTCAGGATCCCACGCCACCAAAAAGCCCCCTGATTTTCCTACAGAGATTACAACAGCCGAATACCAAGTCGGTTTAAGTGTCGAGAAGAAAATTCTAGCCCTTGATTCATCAACCAAAGTCTCTTGAAAGAAAATAATTTCAGGCTGATTTAAAGGAAGAATACGTCACACTGAGGCCAATTTTTGGGACCCCCCACTACCCTAACATTCAGTGTCAACAAGATCATGATTTAGCGCGTGGTAAGGATTTAATGCCTCTAAGTGCACCATGATCATTTTCATTCGAAGAATTGTTGACCAGATCATTCAAAGAAAAATCAGCTCGCTTTCAAGCACTTCAGGTCTTTACAGGGGATATCTCACATCCCAAGCCTCATGACCAAGAAAAACCCTTAACAACTGAAACGGGTTGCCCTTCCCTAGAACCAATAACGTCACTAGCCAAAGTATCAGTAGGAAGAACATGAGATAAGGCGATCTTTCCCCTGAAGGTAGGTAGAGATTTTGGTTTGGGAATCTATTGTAAAGAAGGGACTAAAGAGTCTAAGACTGAACTAAGAGTGCATTCAACCCACTCCACCTCCCTTAAACCAACACTACGATGTAAATCCTCGACTGAATAGAAAAGGGCCACTTCACTCTCACTTAGTAATTGATCTTCACAAGCAGACAAATCCTGTCCCACACAGTGTCCCACTCCCTGTGACATTGAAGTAGTTAAGGTCCCACCCCTCCCCAAGTCACCCTCTGACCAAGGTGGCTCCACAGTGGTAGTAGCTGAAAGACCACCTATCGGGTTTATAGACGGACCTGTAGGAAAAATGGTAGGTTCTAGAAGAACATTCTATTCACCACCCTGTGAGGAAATACAACCCAAGTTCTGTTGCTTCACCAAGGGAAACAAACCCAGAAGGGAATCCAATTTCAGGGAGTCCGCAAGCTTCTCAGACTGAGAGAATAAAGTTCCCGTACCAAAGGTCTTATCTAAAAAATACCTTTCCCAAGAGGAGAGTGAAAAGAAAAGGGTGGGACAAAGTTTTCTCAACTTACCATAGAAATTGTAGTCTGTCCTGTCGTCCTTGAAAGGCTCGTCTTCGGAGTAGCAAGCATTCCAACCCCCCAACGAAACTTCTGGAGTATCAGTGTTGACAGGACTATGTATAAAAGAAGATTCGGAGGATGAATCTTCCAGAGAGCCCCCATGACACTCAAGGCAAAGGTGTCATGTCTCTCTGCACTGGGTACACCGAAAAGGAATACCCAAAAAATCAAGTCTTTGAACTCTCAGCATCCACTGCCACTCCAACTCAATCACTTTTGGAAGGCCAGTGTGGATGTCAATCTTAACCAAAACTTTACAAAGTTGTTTGTCCAGTGCTAATAGTGCAACTTCATCCATGGTGAGAAACTGGCCAAGTCCATTTGTTATTTCATCTAATGCCCGCTTATTCTACCACTATAGTGGAAGACCAGGTAACAAGACCCAAAGGTGACATAATTGAAAATAATCCCTTGAAGGGTCGAAAATAATTCTCCAATGCTTAAGCATAATCCTGCCTCCCTCCACCACCCACAGAAACTCAAGTAAAATAGTAGCATCCTCAGGGTTCCTACACTTGAAATCGAACTAGCCTCGAGCCAGGTAAAACACTTCTGGACTGTAACCTAAGAGCGGTTTCTGTGTTGAATCAACCCATCTCTCAATCGACACCTGGAAGAACTTACAGTAAGAAAAAATCCCAACAAACGTGCACAAAGCCATCATGCAAGCATCTTCCAGTCCAATGTCTGAACCGAGGATAAACCTACACTTCACTTTATTATCTTTCCAAGGCTTAAAAAACCTCTAGTCTTTCCTACTAAACTGCACTTCGCTAGCCTTAGAAACAGGTTCTTCCACAAAATCCGAACCTCTTTTCTTCTGCCCAAAAGAGATAACTCTAGAATTGTCATTAAACTTTGCTCCAGACAACTACACAGAGCCTAAAGCATTCTCCTCCTGGTGGAAAGGAAGCAGTTGAGTCAGGTAAGGAGATATAGTTGGATGAGAAGTACCTTTGTCAGTCTGAAAGCCAAAGGGTTTGAGAGCCTCGTTAAACAGGCTGGCTTGTTTCCAGTTGGCCTCTTCGTTTACTCTCATTAAATTCATGACTCTAGATTTTGTCATGGTGTGTTCAAATACAACCACCTAAACCTCCTCGAAATGACAAACAACCAAGAGGCCTATGCGGATACTGTTGAAAAGAGATTGACCAAACCACCTCAATGAAACTTGAAGTGACCCACCAGGTAAACATTAAAGTTCACTAAAAACTAAAAGCACTTGCAATAACTAAAAATATGCCATGCTAACCCTAAAGCTATCCTTCGTAAGGAGCATGCTCTCCAAGGAAAGGTATTAAAAGAAACTCGACCAGGACCCATAATTAAAATAGGTGAAAGAAAACAGCTAAGTCGAGAAACTAATCCACTCCAAAAGGCTAACTAAACTACAGAAAAAATGCCCCATAAACCTCTTCTGCTCTCTAAGAAAACACATAATCAGTAATAACTAGAGGAGAAGACCTATATGACCTTAGGTAAGGAAAATTTATCGTTGAAGAGTCGAGGACAGGTCTATCCTCCATTGTTGCAGGTCTCATATTTGGAGTTTTTTTTTTTTTTTAGTTACAAGTTACCTTATCAATGTTACAAATGTTACCTTTACTTGTAATGGATAAGATTTACAACATCAATAAACCTTCACTAATATCCCCTAAAAATAAATAAAATATGGTAAAGAAGGGAATGTTAAACAATGCATAGTATAGCCAATGAATATTGAAAAGCTCATAACCAAATATCAAAAGTGCTATGTTTACACATAAAAATATCCCGACCCTTGGAGTTGACATAAATCTGTGTCAACTTTTTATAAGTAGGATTGAATTGTATACAATGAAATACTTCTTACTCTGTAAAATAGTAATTGTATATGATCAAATATATATCATATAACTTCAGATATAATAATATATATTTCAATGAATATATACAATAATAATTGTCTTGTTGTGGAATGTTTATTTTGCTCTGAGATATTTATTGATCTTGAATTTTTTAATAATTATTATCAAAGAATGTGAATTAAAAATGTGAACCTCACTTATAGATACATTTCTTTAGTGTACGAAGAAAAATAACATACTAGGAAATCAATTATTTGATAAGAGACTTGGTTTGAGTTAGATATTTTCATCAACTACGCCATATATTTCAAAGAGAAAAATTGTTTCGTTTGTCAAAATAGATCACAAGAATAATAGAAAATTTGCACTGGATTGAATTATATGTATTAATGATGATAGTAACTTGTCCTTGGATAAGTATTTATTGATATTAAACCATATTAAACTTTTATCTCTATAAAACAATGTCGCCCTTCATAAACATAATGCATAATATGTGAAGATCCCTATAGGCAAAGAGAGAGTTTTTTTTACTTGGTTTCCCTTTTAAAATGATATTTCTAGCCTTCTAGAGGCTTTATGTAGCACTTCACCCTAGACAATGAAAACTCCTCGAATACATGGAAAGAGATGAGAGCAGAGATTTCGCCATGTGTCTGCAGTGTCTGAGGAGGAGCGTATTCCTACAGAGGAGGATAGTCCCCTCAAAACCCTTATGGATGATTCCATGTTCAGCCCATTGTTTCGCACTTCCCACCCACATTCACAATCGAATCCCCCAACTGCCTCGCACTACATGCCTTAATCATCATATGAGAAGCAACACCTGTGTCGTATATCCTTATCGGTATAGGTGGGAAGGGACGGTGCAGGAAAAAACTTAAAAAATGGACGACGTTGATGATGTCCCCTCATGATATTTCTTCAAGAATGTTGTATATATAAAAAAAAATCAATAAAGAAAGAAAAAAAAAACTGTAAAATTGGTTATATACCAAGAAAACCAGAAAACAAGACTCTAAAAACGATTATACACCAAGAAAACCTCTAATTCAACCTATGTCTCTACATTATCGATTGCAATTCCCTCTGAAACCAATGAATCCACCCACCACCTGAACGTGCCTTTCAGGGAATCGAATGCATCCCTACACTAATAATGTTACTCTGACGAAGGTGAACAAAATTACAATTTTTTCTCAAAACCAAAGAAATAAAAAACTAAAATCATCGGGTTTCTTCTCTCTGTTGGTTTTTAATGCACTCATTTTTTTGAAGTCTAGTCTCGTTTGGTCACCTTATGAAGTATCTTGAGTGTAAGAGCCAAGAACAAGGACTCTCTCCTCCTTATGGCCTATGGGGGCTTGCTATCACCGTCAGAGAAAGCAAGGGAACATCAGCTTGGAAAGTGCTAAGCTATTATGTGGGCTAAGTTGTTCTATGGTCATACACATCTTCTAACTGATCAGTATTACTCCAGTAATTGAACTTCAGAAAATGCGCTCCAAATCTTCTTATTGTTGTGGTTGCATGAAGAATAAGAAGAAAATGAACCCATCATAGGTTTTTCCATCTTGGATCTCTCCCACAACGCTCTCAATGGTTAATGCCTCTGTGAAGAAACTAAGAAAACCTCAAAGATTTGATATTAATCACACACTGTTGTCAACATCTGCAATGAAAAGAAGAAGGGCGGTGGTGCAAAGGTAGTGAGGTCAACATCTAAAAGTGATGGTGCAAAGGCATTGTTGTCAACATCTAAGAGCGGTGGTGCAAAGACTGTGTTGTCAACATCTGTAGTGAAAAGAGGAAGGATAAGGGAAAAGGTTGTGCTACAGGGTGGTGGAGGAAGGTAAGCAGTATATGAGGAAATGAACACGTGGTTGGATCTACACTAACACATGTCATGCTTGTATAGGACCTTGACAGACAACGAAAATTGAGCGAGAACCTCTCCTTAAAGAACCCCTTCAATGTAATAATATATATTTTTTAATTCATATATATAATTTCTTATAAAATAAGAAAAATATTTAATTTCTTTTAATCATTTAAAATTATTTCGAGTAGATTGTAATAAAACATTAAATATAGTAAAATTAAGAAGAAATGTTTTTGTCTTTCCTTTTCGACTGTGTTTCTTGTTCAAGGAAAGTTCAACATTAATATGATTTAAGTTGCCTCCCCTTTTTTATATATAGTCATAAAAACAATGTTTTTTAAAGTTCATGTTCTCGCATGCGATGTTTCTTCTAAAGTAACCGGAATATATTAAAATTATTAATTGTTTTTATGATGTAAGTGTATTGTAAAAAAAATTCATATATTAAAATAAAATAATATATTGTGTTATGTAGATTTGAAATATTATGTGATTTGAAATGGATTATTATATAATTTATTATTTATTTTTAATTTTTTGGATAGAAAAATTAGCGTTATTGGTTTGTAGGTTCATTTTAGGGCTAGGTACTCTTTTGGGGATTTGAGGTCTATAAAAATTTTGAGCCCATTTGAGATATTAAATAATTATTTTGGGGGTCAAAAATTTCTGAAAAACGTTCTTAGTCTTCTGATGTTATTATACAAATCGAGATATTTCCTAGGCACAAAGATCACCTCAGTAAGAGTTTGTACATATAAGTTATGCCGATTGTAATTTGACGTATCTTGTTCACCACCATGATATCGAATGGATGCAATGTCAACTCACATTAATCACACATGGGGAGCTAGTCATGTGTGGACTTTGAAGAAGATTCTAGTCATACACTATTACATTCACGAACTATGGAACTCATAATGGAATTGAACAGAATAGGACAAAACATAACATAACTGGCCAGAACACATAATAGAACCAACCATATTGAGGAACCCAAACTTCAAGAACTCCTAATATCCCAACCCGTTACATATTTATACAGAAATCAAGGGCTAAAAACCCGAAGCTGCTCATCCCAAAAATACCCCATTACAATGCATGGCCAGTTCAGTCAACTGGCTATTTGAAAACTTTTTTCTCCTTTTCAATTTGCATGCTACTTTTATGTTGTTATTCTATTTATTTAATGTTGGGATGTTATCCTTCTATCATTCTTTATCATTTTCCAACTTTATCCTTCTGTTTGCTTTATTCTTCTGTCTATGTGTTGTCTTGCTTCTGCACACTTTCCTCCTTCTGCACACTATCCTCCTAGATGCGCCTTAGTTGTGTGGTCCCTCACTTTCCTTATTATTTCACACATTTTTCCTTTACTTAGTATTTTTCCCCAAAAGTGTATCAAAATTGAAAAACTGTTTCCAAAACTTCTTGTCCAATAGGCCACCAAAACTCACATGTGGCTCGTCTTGAGCCACTCGGGCTTGTTGCCCGCTCTTCCATGCTGAAATGAAATTTTGAGAGGCATCCTTTTCTACCTACACCTCTTTGATGATTATTTCCTATGTTGTTCCTATCTCCTCTCCCCCCTGCATGATCAAGTTTGTAAGTTTGTCATCTGCTTCAGTCATTTCCTGCTTGACCCTACACTGCACCATGGCCAAATTTCCAATTAGCCTCACTACCTCTTCCTACAGTGGTCCCAGTTTGTTTTGAAGGATATTTTGGTTATCTCTCATATTATCTACCTCCATGTATGAGTTCATCCATTCTAAAATGTCTTTCATCATCTCTATTGGTGGAAGTGTCATTATCTTTTGTGAATCCTGATGTGCTCTCTCTTGCGCTTCCTTTAAGAGTGCTTCCACTGCATTCATCTCTGAGTCTTCTGCCAACTTGATCCATATATTTGTGCTCTCCTCACAGAGCTTGGAACATTCTACTTCTACTTTCTGAATGTTTGCAACTACTTTAGTTGCAATCCTCTCCCTGCCTTCACGCACCTACGATGGAATTCCTAGCATGCTCCATCATTTTAGATCTTCTATTTGTGATTGAAATCCCTTAATGATTTCTCCAATCATCTACACGTGTTCCTCCATCATAGCTTCTACAACTAGGGGAACTTCTGGAATTTCCTTATGTAACTTTTGGACCATTTCTTATGTTCTTTGCGTTATCCCTTTAGCCTCATCCTTTTTGTTTAATGCTTTCTTGGCCCTCTCCTCAGCCTCGTCTTTATTATTCAGAACTTATTCTACTCTGCCTCCAAATTCCCTCTTTTGTTGAAGTGTTATGTCATACTTATCTTGTAATTGGGCTCTTTTGTCCCTTATTCTTTCCATCTCTATGTTTTCTTTGTCTCCTCCATTCCTCACTTCTTACACCAATACTTCTTCAAAGTCCTATAACCTTTTCATGGACATCCTTGATACGACTATATTGAGATGGCCCAAATCATTTACTTGCTCCTGTAACTCGCCCATTGGAAACTCCAACGCATCTATCTCAATCTATAAGGTTCTATGCCCTATTGTTAGTTGTGTCATGGCCAACTTCATGTTTTTTGCTTCTCTCCTTAGCCCCGTGGATGGTCCTTCCCCAGACCTGTGCGTTGTTGTAATGCTTGTTGCTTCCAGCATCCGTTGAAGTAATCCTAGTTGATCCTTGATGGGTAAACTATATGTACAAATTTCCCTCAATTAAATTGTCAACCAGGGTAAGTAGACTTAGAGTTGTGACACAGTATGAGTCAAGGCAGAAAGAAAAGCTAACGGAAATATTAACTAGCCAAGAAGATGGTTTAACCTAGGGATCAACACTCTTTTTCAATTTACAATTCTACTTTAAAAGATGATTTAAAATACTCTAAATAAGTTACAATCATCTCAACAGTATACTTGAATTTAGATGTACAGAGAAATATTTAAAATAGTAAACTTATTAATCTAAGTGAATCATCTTTTCAGAAGCAATCTTCAACTATAAACAATTCATCTAAGTAAGAAACTCTTTAAATGAACAAGTAGCCTGTGGATAAGTAAGCAATCTTTCAAAATCAATTCTTCAAAGTGAACTCTATTCTTAAAGCATGTCTTCAAAAACTCATAATTACTTTTATCTTGCAGAAACTAAACATTATCTTTACAATAATCTACCTAACTGAAATCAAGAGTGTTGTGATAGTATTCAAATGTGATGATTGTGTCTACGGTGGTGAATTACATCACGATGTCATCTAATCACTACTGACAATTCAAATGGAATCAACTCGATGCTAACTTCTACAGAGAAATGTAGAGTATGGATAAGGCAGTCTATAGAAAGCTTTTCCATCATAAAAATAACATTAGATGTTCTTATAATCCATATTGTCTACAAACATTGTGCAGAAGAGATTTGAAATCAATCACTTGTTTGATCACACTAATACTGGAAAATATTTTTTACAAAATTAATAATCCATGCAAGCCTACAAGATATAATCAAAAACCATAACTCAAAATCAACTCTGATCCTAGCATTCTAATGTTGAAAATAAAGTGAACAACTCATGTAAATCTACAAGACGTAATTGACCTAATTTAATAAATAAGATGTGGCTAAGAGAAACACTACCTAAATAACCAAACCGTGAAATAATTTATAGTTTTATGAACAGAAACAAAGAGATATGATGGCATAGTTAAACAATTTATAAACAAATGAATTGCAACCTGTATAAACAAGGTGTTAGGTGTCAGAATATAAACAAGTAAGTATGAACGACTATGAATTCTCTGTAATACACATACAATCTAGGAAGTGATCTGCAAGTTAGAAAAGATATACACAGTGATATGATTTAAACAAGTAACTCGAAGTTAGCAGTGATGAGAGCCAAATGCAAATATGTAAATATACACTGATATGAACAAGCTACCCAGAATATTGGTGGGCCCCCTAGACGGTCGTGGAACTACTTCAATGTAAAAACACAGTCACAAAATTAGCATAGCATTGATATTAATCACCAAAAAAGAGTTTACAGGGAAATCCAAGATAATGTTTGTATGTATATATAAAATCATGTCTCTTGTGGCATAGACCAACAAGTATATATAGAGTTTGTACACAGCTTGAGAGGTCGACCATTGAAAGGGTCGATGCTCTCTAAAAACAGAAATTCATTAAGTTTTAGCAACATAACACATCTCCTCCAATAGCTTTTTGCACTCAAAATAGTGGCCAATGCAACTGCTCAAATTTGAATGCGATGAGTTCCATAGCTGGAGGGTGTGAGCAGGCACAAAACCCATGTATCTGATTCTCCCATAGAAGCCCGTTGATATGCCAACCTCCAACTGCACTACGCTCTGAGTGCTGGATCGAGGATCAGATGGAAGGATGTATGGAGGACTGGACAAAGGACTGGACGAAGGACTAGATGAAGGATTGGATGGAAGTCTGGATCACGTTTTTGGCATGTTGCAAGAAAACATAAATGTTAGGAAATAGTAATCACTCAACTGAAGATAAATTAGCATAAAATCATCACAAAGCAATGATTACACATACCTCATATTGTCCCATGGAAAATTGATGCACAAAATCTGATAATACCTTCGAAAAGAGATAAATAAAATCATTGAGCGTATAACTTCCATATGCAAAAGATATTTGGGCATCGAAAAAATAGGAAAAACACCAAATCAACATTTCTCCCACGCCTAAGAGTTTGTAAGTCCCTCTGCAACAAAAATGGGTCGCCAGACATAGCTATACTTGTGAAGGAGGGGGTAGATTATCTTTAGAGGCCTCTCCCTCATGCCCTGGGGACTTTGGATTAGGCATTTTGTGATGCTTCAACTACATCTTGAGAATGTGATTGGTGGTAGTGATCTGATCAACCAATCGCTGAAGAGAGTTTACTTTTTCTTACAGGACAACATTGTCATGGTGCAAATGTCGATCCACGGTTTCTCGTTCTACCAGATGTTGGAGCAGTTGAGAATTCTCTTTTTGCAATTTCTCAATAGTTGGGGATTGATCAGATGGCTCAAGAGAGGAAGGCTTAGGCTCCTTAGTAGATGTATAAGGTATGTAAATTTTAGAAGAAGGTGTAGGAATATGTGAAGAGGGGGTAGCAATGTGTTTGTGAGGAAGAATCGATGTGATAAGTTCAGATTTGATCCCTTTATCGGGATTAGACTCCTCGAAAAAAACTTCTTTAATTTTTTTTGTGGGGGATCTCATGGTCGGAATACAATTGAATATGATCCAAAGTACTTGGAGGTTTTATATTGTACTTGCCACTTGTACTTCGGGTGCTTCCTCAAAAGGATTTCCCCTTGAATCGATTAGATACTCTCTTCTTTGTAGGAACCGAAGGAAAATATTGATGAAATGAATATTGTAGTTTCTTTGGTTTATAATCAGTAGGTGTTGGAGGCAACTGGGAATTATTAACAGGTTTCTTAATTTTCTTACCAGATGAGGTGATAGGGGAATCAATAGTTTTCTTGGATTTCTTATCAAACAGGGAGATAGTTTGAACTAGAGGGTTTGGGGTTTTTGGAGAATGAGGATTAGGTGGGGTAACAGTCCCTGGATTGATCGACTTCTTTCTTGTCTTAACTGTGATATGGGGATTCGAAAACTGGTAGAGGAAATATTCCCATGTTTTGCTTTGTTTCTTCAATTCTAATATAACAATCAATTTAATGAGGCCACGGTGAAATAAGTTGTGGTGAGGGTTGGCCAAATTTTTGCAGACCTCAGAAGACATCTTCTTGAGGATTTTTAGAAAATAGAAGGGAAAAATCAGGGGTTTGTTGAATTGAAAATGGGCCAAAATACAAAAATGACAGGATTTAAAAACAGAGTACCTACCTTCAAAGGTAATGAGCTTGGTAATTACGATTAGAGGGTTGATTAATTTATCTTTGATCCACCCTTTCAAATAGCCTTTAGCTTCGGAGACATTTTTTTATTCATGCTTAAACACCCGATTGTAGCTTCGACATAACAACTGATGGTGTTTGAACCACCGGTCCCCGACTCGTGGAAATTTCATGGCCAAATCAATGGATTCTTCAGAGACTGAAAAGACCAAAGACCCTACGCAAGAAAATATCCCATCGAAATCGAGAGATAATTGGAGAGAGACATCGTCATCATGCCCCTGCAGACTGGCAAGGAATAGTCCCCAACCCGCGCAGAGGAAGACTTCTCGACACACTTTGAATTCCAGAATGGCCAGTAGCTTAGTGTAGGAGGATAGTTTGTGACAATTGGGCATGATTGCAGAGAAAGGGATGAGAAGGAGGCCAAAATCGGGTAGAGGGTGAGCATGATATAGCAAGCAGAGGATGAGTGATATAGACAGGGTATGAGAAATCATGACAGAGTACTCGTGCTTTAATTCAATTGTTATGGAAACGGTTGAACCGTGGGTGTATTCGTCATACATGAATTCTATGTGTGATCATAATTGTGCCGAGTTTAAATTTTGAATGGTTTGTACTTTGGAGGTGAAGCGAAATCGTATAAGAAATTTGATCAATGTCCAAGTTGAAGACCTGGACATTTGATCATAAAATGAATTTGTAATTTTAACTTGATAACAAAATGAAATTTAAAAATACACCATTTAATTCATCACTGCAATGGGCATAATCAAACTCGAGTGATCATACCTGAACGAGATCGTGATCATTTACAGTGTATATAATACCTCATCTAGTCCTCCATATGGCACTCCATCTAGTCCTCAAGATGACACTCCATCTGGTCCTTCATATGGTAATCCATCTGGTCCCCTGTGTAGGTGAAAACTATCCAATAGTAAATGGCCATTCGTCCATAGCACTCAGATTGGAAGATTTTTGGTAGGCATGGTGAACAAGAGCATGGATAGAATGATCATGGATAGGATTGTAACATCCATTTTTAGTTTCCTTTGTTATCAATATGTAACTGTTGCAAGGAAAATTTAAGTGTAAGAAATCATTCCTTGCATTAGAGATAAACATAGATAAAAAAATGCAGAGTAGGCTTATTAAATATAAACACACAAAGTTATGTCAGTAATATAAAACTTATCATACCAATACAAACGAATGCTAATATAATATCCTGAGATATTGTAAAAAGACAATACGAAAGAATTTGACAGAGATCCTACTTCCTCTTCTCATGGGATTGTAATAGGAAACCCCTCCCCCACTCCTAAGTATTGTGACACTTCACAATCAAAGATATAGGAAACTGGTCAATCCTCCCAATAGCCTAAGATTTACAGTTTCCAAGTGTAGAGCTAAATTTCACACATTATCCCGATAATATGGTTAAAAATATGGCCCCACCTGTAGGACAAAACATCCTACATATATTTAAGAGGTAGGAGAGAGAGTCGTAAGATTGTCTTAAAGTTAGTTCCCAATGGAATATTAATGGAGTTTGTTTACCTTTGCTTAACCATGCATACTTATTTTCAGCCTTGCCTACAAGTAGTGTCATACATTAGGACAAGTTTTAAGATTGGGAATTTTATTTATTATTTGTCAAATCATCACCTTCTCTAGGTAGAATGCCCCGTTGATAGCAAGAATGTTCAGTACTCTAGCGGGTTTACCTAGCCATACCATAGGCCAGTGCCCAGTGCCAACAGACCTGTTCAGTATCCAGACAGGTTAGCCTCTTACACCCTTTTACAACATAGATTGGTCCACCATCTTTTAAGATTTGTGTTATGGGGAGGCAACTCTGACAATATGTTTTTTTGTTTTGGACTGGGATGGTATTTGAGTTAGAGGATGATTCTTCTTTATGCATTCCTTATAGATTGTCCTGATGTAAGGGATACTTAAGTGGGTGTATCCAATCTGAATATATGGTATAGTCAAGAATTTTTAATGTGTAGTGGATGGTACCATTGGAAAATAACAGAAAGATATCTATTGTCCCTACTCACTTTCTTCTATTTGAAGTTATATTGATGTTTCCATGGTTAACCGCTAATCACACCTTCTTGCTACTCTTTCATAAAGATACTTTACTCACCTACTCAGGGTTCTTGGGGAAATTGTACTAGTAACCTCTAGGTTTGATAAGACAAAGTGTCACTTCCTTATGTCCTCTAGTGGTGGAGGTTATGAGCAACTGCCATGAAAGATTCCTTGAGAAAAAGGAAGATAGAAATCTTGTAAAAATGGATAATTTAAAGCAGGGAGTTTCTAATCATAATAAAAATAGTCATTATTCAATTGGTTCTTAAGCAGAAAACAAAGTTTAAATATAGAAACATCTTCTTTCGAAGTAGAACACTTCCTTTTCTATCTCCTTGGAGTTTTCCACTTGTTGTTAGATGAACACCTGTAGAAATATCTAAAATTGTTTATCAGAAGAAAAAAACCACACTCTAAAATATTTACATATGTACAATCAAAAATCAAAAAGTTTCAAGAACAGGGGGAAGGAAAAGAAGCTTCCCCATCCACCAAGATCAATGCCTTTTCGGATGACATGACCTATAAAAAATATTATTTATAAATAGGCTTGTGGTAAAGTTGAAGTCGGTGTCCATTCACTACGAAAGAGACTTGTCCATCATCAATTGTTTTTATCTTAACAACCCCATTATCAAACATGGTAATTGTTGGACATATTGTCTATAATGAATTTTCATTGATGTCAACAGTATAACGGTTAGCAGAGAATGAAAATTTCAAACAATATGCAGAGATTCAAACTTGGAAGCAAGGACATTAATCAAAGCTCAGAAGGAAGATCTCATTGTAGAAATTCCATTGGGATCGAAACCCCCACAGGAAAACTCCAAAGGATTCAAGAAAGAATCCTTCCCATTGAGATATTTTTAAGGATTAGTTGTGTAGAAGACATAACACGAGGTGTAGAGGAATCCACTATAAATCTCAGGAGAGGTAGCATGCAAATAATCCATGTACATAAGAAGTAATGAAGCAGAAGGAATTAAAATATCAGGAGAAATAATGATGAAAAAATCAGAAGAAAGATCGTTAGATTGAGGTGAAGTCAGAGTTTTGAAGAATTATATCTGGACCATCAGATCTGGGAGTTACAAGAGAAGGAATATTGGAGGACTAGTCAATGATAAAATCAAGTAGTGATCATTGGATATGCAAGCACCAGTCAAGCGCAATGATTGATTGCGAAGCGCAAAGGGAGAATTAAACAACGTGTTAATTCCAATCCCACAATTATTCTAGATCTTCGATCGTCACCCACTAATAGATCTATGGTTGGCATCAGTTCCACTACCAATGAGAAGTTTCCATTGCAGAACTAGATGATAGTTTTAAACGTCGTGCTATTTGGGACCCCACAATCATCCATGATCATCTATTTGCTCCGAGAGCATTCCTAACTGTCATATCAAGGAAAGTAGAAGGATAGGATAACCAAAGATGAAGGTCGAAGCCCCGAAGTCCCGAAGTGAATGAGGACCATCGAATCTGGAAAATATATGATGACCGATGGATAGGATCGTCTTCAACTCCGACGTTGATCACTTCAATAGAAAAGGGTTGAGACCAAGTAAGATTACCCGAAGGCCAAAGTCCTGAAGTGGACATGAGTCGTTCGATCTGAGGAATACTTCAGATAATATGCAGACCGTTGGATCGAGTAAAGTGGAAGGACAGTGTAAGCCACAAATGTTATGAAGAGGACCTGAGTCATCTGATCTAAGAAATATTTCGGGGGTCATATTGACCATTTGATCTATATAAAGTGGAAGGATAGGGTAAGAAAAGACAAAGGCCAGAGCCTCGAAGTCCCAAAGTAAATGAGGACCATTGGATCTAGATAATACATTATGGTTGTTGGATCAGAGTAGTGGTCAACTTCAGCGCTAATCACTTCGAAGAAAAAGGATTCAGAACATATGAGCTCACTCGAAGGCTGGAATTCTGAAGTCACTCTCAACCGTCGATCTGATATACATTTCGAGATTTAGGACAACCATTACATCCAGGAGAAGAATATGTGCCACATGAGGAGATCCATTTAGTAAGACTACTTCGGCAAGGACATGTGGCACAATCATATGATGACAAGTATCAAAGTGCAGTTGGCATTTCAGGTATACGTAAGTCACGAATCTAAGTGACATGTGGCAGCCACTCAGTCAGTGCCACATCAACAAGTGACCTCAGCAAGTTACGTCACTCCGGGACTTTGTACTTCAGGAGTTTCACCACCAACAAATGCAGGAAGTCTCGTAGTTTTGAAATGAACGAGAACCGTTCATCATGTAAATAAAATCCAACTGTCTGATTCACTTTGACGAAATGAACTCTGGACGATTGAAGGACAGTGAAGGAGAAATAACCCAAAGTGTTGAAGGCTGAAGTTAACATTGATCATTGATATAATTCGAGAGGGTTATAGACCGTTGATCTAGTACAGTGGAAGGATAGAATAAGTGTAAACCATGAACTGACACTAATCGTTGATCTACTTCGGAGAGCGTTCTCAACCATTGAAGAGTATGGACACACGTCTTTGATCCGAGAGGTTTAATGATTGCAAAGATTGGAAATCGTTGAATTTCAAAGTTTTGAAGTGAACGAGAATTGTTCATTGTGCAAATAATATATCAACCATCTGATCTACTTCGGTGAAATCTGCTTCGGGAGATTTGAAAGATTACAGAGGCTAGAAGTCGCGAAGGACGAAATCCCGAAGTAACGACAGTCATCCATCTCATCGAGTGATTAAAACATGACCTTCGATCTTGAGAAGTGATCAAGCACTTATTTAGCCTAGCACCTGGCCACCACCTGCGGTCGTATGGAATAGAGAAATAAGCGTAAAAGAAGAGGCAATGCTTAAATCAATAAGCCCATGGTTTTTCACATATGGTCATATGTAAATGAATTGTAGGAAGCTCCTCATAAATATTTAATTCGACAGAGAGTTAACAATAGAGCAATACAGAGAATTGATAAAAGATCAAATATGATTTGTTGGTGAACTGAGAACACAGCCGAAGCATGAGTACGATATAATGAGTCGATCCATGTCTGTGATCAAATCATGAAGACAAAATAATCGACACACAATCATGAGTAAAAGAGATTTAATTCATGAGCATTATGAATAATGGATAAAAGGAAAAACGATTGATCCAGGTGGATATTGGTGGCCATCCACGAGGCTATTCCAGCTGGCTCCTCATGTTCATTTTTTATTCATCACATCTTTCTGTAATGATTTATAATTGTGAGTTCTACACTTCTAGGGTTGTCTTAATCCTCACACATTCTCCAAGTGGATACGAGTGGCCTCTCACCTAATCCAACTGGATTAGTTTGTATGTTTTCATGTCAGCACATATTATCGTACTTCTAAGGATATTTTGGGGCCCCAAACATTGTTTTTTTGACTCGCCACAGTCAGACTGTAGACAAAGTCAGATTTTGACTGCAGAATGTGTATATATCTAAAAGACATTTCCAATGGGCTATCACGTGCCTAAAACAGAGTTCGTATGAAAAATATATGACCCTAGGAAGTTGAGGTACCAAATTAAAACAACTTTCCCATAGGGTCCACATGACTTTTGGTGTTTCACCTTCTAGGGTAAGGTTTTTGGATGTCTAGGGTTTTGGCATTCATGAGTAATATGAAAAGGGCCTATAGAGCCTCATTGTAATCCATTATTCTCAGATGGATGTGTGTAGCAGCCACATCTCTTCTCAGAGATAGCTACCACCATTCGAGCAAGTTTCAGTTCTGCAGTTTTACAATTTCATCCTATTTCATTATTTCATAGAAGATATTGTTCACTGGATATTTGTGTTATTCTTCCTATCTCTTTGTTTATTTTATTCAGTCTTCTAATCAATTCGTTCCGCTCCTAAATCCGGATCATGTTGGCAAATTCAGTGAACAGACAGATGCCAAAGGGGGAGATTGTTGGCAAATTCAGTGAACAGACAGATGCCAAAGGGGGAGATTGTTGGCAAATTCAGTGAACAGACAGTGAATGATTGTCATTGATGACAACAGTGAATCGGGTGCAGTTAGAGTTTTTCTCATCGGGGAATCGGGAATCGGAGTTTCACGAGTCCCGTGTTCAGTTACAACGAAAACTCCGAAATCGCGATATACAATTTCGCGATTTGATCGCAGCTGTCGAGCTAGAAGTAATCTGGACCTTTGAATCTCTACATAGAGTGCGAGTACTGTTATGATTGAGGAGATGAATCAGTGACCATTGGATTCAAGCGCAAGACCCGATCATCGTCGGATCAAAGATAATTTTCACGACCTTTAAAATACAAAGAGAAGTGGGAGTAATCGCGATGTGAAAATCGTGAAATCTAATCTGAGCCGTCAAAGCTAGAAAGTTGATCTGGACCATTAATCTCCGACATTGGAGAATTGGGGATCGGGAATTCTATAGGCATGTGTATGATGATGTTTTAAATGCCAAAACCCCGATGTGAGGCTTGATCGAGGTCATGTGATGACGGTCATATGGGCCGATATCCAGCAGGGCTAGCACGTGGAAAGGAGCCATCGGGAATCAGAGAAGTGCGAGTCCGAAGGACTTGTAATTTGTGACATCACAAATGTCGAAATCACGATATGCGATATAATCGTAACTGTTGAAACGAGATCGTATCCGGACTGTTGATCAAACTCTACGTCGGAGTTTCGTGAATTGGAATATGGTAAGGATGGCAACATGAATTGCGAAATCGCGATATGCGATATCGCGACATAATCGTAGCCGTTGAGCCGAAATTACATCTGGATTGTTGATTCGACCGATGTATTGAATTTTGTGTATCGGGATCTATAAGTGAAGCTTGACATAGAAAATTCCGAAATCGCGATGGTGAAATCCCGATTGGATCTGAACCATTGGATCAAATATTGATCGGAGGGTCACTGTTCTCTCTCACAGTTAACGACTGAATATGATTTCTATTAGTGAAACGGACTCATTATGAAGAATTAGTTAATGTTTCAGATGACGATTCAGTTGCTGAGACAATTGTCGTTGTTCTTGCCGAAGGAGATGGGAAGTGGAACCGTCAAGGCAGGATGTATAAAATAAAACGAGTGACATTGTATGTGTGTGGTTGTTCTGTAGGGAAAAAGGAACGAAATAGTGAGAAAGGAGAAAGGAGAAGATGTTGAGGATCAAGCTTAATTGATGAACAGAATGAAATGAAATGGATATTAGAAACAGAGGAAATGAGAGGCAGAGTAGAAGAAGAACAGAATGACAAAAGAACGTGATGCAGAGCAGACCTGTTGAGGAAGAAAAGAATTGCTGAACAATTTGCAGAGAAGACCTATTGAGGAAGTAATGAATTGCAGAACTATATGCAGAGCAGACCAGTTGAGAACAATCTGTTGAAGATCAAAATTACAAAATAGAGTGAAGTGGTAAGAAATGATTTATCTGAATAAGTTGTATGTGTTTTCATTATTTAATTTTTCATAGGGAGGTTGGGAGGTGCTCGGAAGGACTGTTGTCCTCAGAAGTTCAAGTGGGTGCTTGAACACAGGAAGTTGTAGCTTCCATCTGGTTGCAGCCAGAGAAGCTAGGGTGGCAGGGTGGTGCTAGGGAGAATAGATGTTCTCTGTTATGTAGGTTGGAGCCTGTGTAACTGGAAGTTGGTGATTCCATCCAGTTGGTGCTGGAATAATCAGGAAGTTGGTGCTTCCATCCAGTTGGTGTTGGAGTACTCAGGGAGTTGGTGCTTCCTTCTAGTGGGTGCTAGAGAAATCAGAGAGTTGGAGCTCTCAAACAAGTTGCAGCTTGTAAAACAGAGGTAGCAGCCTCACATTGAGTTGGTGCTCAATTGTACATGATGGACAGAGCAGAAAAAGACTGCCTATCATTTCAAAGAAGAAGAGGTTTTCTCCCTTTATGGGTTTCCTCGTGAAAATCTGTCTCTGTGTGTATTTTATGTGTGACTGATGATCTTTACTCTTACTGTCCATATTTTGTATGTTGGTTGATGACACATGAAGAAATCTTAATAATTATTTAATAGGTATAAAATTGTTTAAGCTTATAAACAACTGATTCACCCCCCCTCTCAGTTGTTTTAGTATTTCCAACAATTGGTATCAGAGCAGGTTCCTTTTAT
>ML796967.1:409572-420327 GCA_009831015.1 Picea engelmannii | reverse complement strand
GAGAGAGAGAGAGAGAGAGAGAGAGAGAGAGAGAGAGAGAGAGAGAGAGATAATGGATTGAATGAAGGTTAATTCTATTAGTTTGGTGCATGTTTACAAGTCGGGTCTTGTATGAGGATTGGATTCCTCACATCTCAGTTGGATCTGAAATCAACAAGTTGGGACTTGTTATGAGGTTGGATTCCTCATTTCTCAGTTGGATCTGAGAACTACAAGCTGGGTCTTGTAACAGAGAGTTGGGTCTCTCATAGTTGCTTGAAGATGAAGATATTCAAATATTGATCTTTTGTATTCATTCAAGTTAAATAAATAAATAAAATAGTTATTCTTTTATATATTGGTTGAGAAAATGAAATAAATATATGGTGTTCAATTAATTTATGAAAAGTGGAAAATTATCCAAAGTTTTGTGACATTGATTCACCCCCCCCTCTCAGTGTCGAGTGTCCATTTCAACAATTGGTATTAGATTGGATGCCTTCAACACAGTTTAAACATTGAAGGTAGATTCAGAAGAAATGGGTGGACAAATTGTTATCTCCACAAATGAAGCTCCCTTATTTGATGAAATAGATTATTCATCATGGAGGGAAAATATGAAAAGATATATGAAGTCAAGAGGATCTGGAGTTTGGGATTCAATATTAAATAAGCCCTAGCACTTAACTACTTCAAAGAGAAAAACCAAAATTGCAAAGGAAGCAAGGAGAAACAATTTAGTATCCTTAAAAGCAATCCAAGATGGATTGTCAGACCAATTCAAAGAAAATATGAGGCACTACAAATATGCTAAAGAATTATGGCTCCAACTAAAAAATTGTTATCAGAATGAAACACTAGAAGAAGAGAAATCCAGTCAAAGTGAGGAACAAGACTCAGATAAAGAGGATTCCTGTCATAATAAAGAACAAAACTCAGAAGAAGAGAATTCTTATCAAGATAAGGAAGAATATAAACAAAAGGAAAATTGCAATCAGATTGAAAAACATAATAGAGAGAAAAAGGTTTCTAATCAAAATGAAATGTAGGAATTGATGCATACCTCAATAATCACTAAAGAAAAATTACATAATCTTAAGACTGATGTTATAGTTGCAATAGATGAGATTCGTATGGAAACAGGAAATTATATGCATATTAAAGTTCCTGTGAACGTTCTTGACCATATTGAATATACAGTTATGTCCACTTTTGAAGAGTTGGAGAAACTCCAATAGTTAGATCAATCTAACCATGAAGAGCATGACCAAAATATTCAGCTAGAAAACAAAGAAGAAGATATCAAAAGATTGAAAACCAAAGTTATTAATCTAACAGAAGAGATGGAAGAATTAAAGACACATGACAGTAAAAGAAAACAAGTACTAAAAGAATCAGAAGAATTAGTTAACAGTCTAAACATTCAACTTGAGTAAATTAAAGAAAGTGAAGAAGACCTAAAGATCCAGTTAACAAGGAAAGAAAATTCTTACCACATGTTGGAATTGGAAATCATCAATTTCAAAAAAATAAATGAAGGTACTAATGCGGATCTAATAATTCAAATTGAAGAAGATAAGAAAAAGGAATCCCAATAGATCTAAATAACTAAAAAGGAAGAAGCATGCCAAATGTTTGAATTAGAAGCCATCAACCTCAAAAGGATTCAGCTAGAATACGAGGAAGAAATCAAAATATTGAAAACTAAATTTTTTGATCTAACAAAAGATATGGAAGAATTGAAGACATATGACAAAAATATTAAATGCAAAGAATTCATGGATGAGACAGAAGAAGTAGTCATCAATATAAAGACTCAACTTGAACATG
The DNA here is from genome assembly GCA_009831015.1 of Picea engelmannii. Taxonomy (NCBI): domain Eukaryota; kingdom Viridiplantae; phylum Streptophyta; class Pinopsida; order Pinales; family Pinaceae; genus Picea; species Picea engelmannii. The sequence goes on along the minus strand of ML796967.1, from coordinate 418,518 downwards.
CTAAAGAAGTGGAAGAAGCCCTGAAGATTCAGTTTACTAAAAAGGAATAATTGTGTCAAATATTGAAGTTAGAAATAGTCAATCTCAAAAAGATGAATGAAAGACAAATAAGATTGTAAATTTACAGAATAGCTTAGCTATCCTAGATAATATTTGGAAGAGCCAAAGATCAACTGATGACAGAATTGGTCTTGGATACAATAATAAAGAAGACAATGAAAAATGGAGCACCATTTACAAACATGAGAAAGGATCATCCTTCTCAAAAGGAAAAGGTGCAATTACAAAGCAATTATAAGTCATGAACTTTGTTAAGGAAGGAATCTATAGAAGTAAAAAGGAAGAAGAAAACCAAATGACAGATTTCTCAAGCCAAAATAAAATCAAGAATGGAAATACCTTCAATGGCTATTTCTTTTCTTGTCATAGCTTTGGCCACAAAGCAATGGACTGCAAGAAACTAGATCCACGTCAACAAGACTACGTAAGCAAGGACACGTGCCACAATCATATGATGACAAGTATCAAAGTGCAGTTGGCATTTCAGGTATGCGTGAGTCACGAATCTAAGTGACATGTGGCAGCCACTTAGTCAGTTCCACGTCAACAAGTGGCGTCAACAAGTTATGTCACTCCGGGAGTTTGTACTTCGAGAGTTTCACCACCAGAAAATGCACAAAGTCCCGAAGTTCTGAAATGAACGACAACCGTTCATCGTGCAAATAAAATCCAACCATCCGATCTACTTCGGAGAAATGAATTCTAGAAGATTGAAGGAATGTGAAGGAGAAATCACCTAAAGTGTCGAAGGCCAAAGTTAACGCTAATCGTTGATCTAATTTGAGAGCCTTATCGACCGTTGATCTAGTACAGTGGAAGGATAAAATAAGCGTAAACCATGAACTGATGCTAATTGTTGATCTACTTCGGAGAGCGTTCTCAACCGTTGAAGAGTATGGACACACATATTTGATCCGGTAGGTTTAATGATTGCAAAGATTGGAAATTGTTGAACATCAAAGTTCTGAAGTGAACGAGAATCGTTCATCGTGTAAATAATATATCGACCGTCCGATCTACTTCGATGAAATCTGCTTTGGGAGATTTTAAATATTACAGAGGCTGGAAGTCACGAAGGACGAATTCCTAAAGTAACGACAGTCATCCATCTCATCGAGCGATTAAAACGTGATCATCGATCATGAAAAGTGATCAAGAACTTATTTATACTACCTCTTGGTCACCACCTGTGGTCGTATGGAATAGAGAAATAAGGGTAAAAGAAGAGGCATCGCTTAAATCAATAAGCCCGTGGTTTTGCACTTATGGTCATATGTAAATGATTTGTAGGAAGAACCTCATGCAGATTTAATTCAACAAAGAGTTAACACTAGAACAATAAAGAGAATTGATAAAATATCAAATATGATATGTTGGTGAACTAACACAATAGAAGCATGAGTACGATATAATGAGTTGATCCATGTCGGTGATCAACTCATGAAGTAAAATGAACCGATACATAGTCATGGTTAAAAGAGAGTTAATTCATGAGCATTATGAATAAAGGATAAAAGGAAAAATAATATTATTTAAATATTAATATTATCATTTAAATGAAAAGGTACAATGGTTCAAATATCAATAGACACAATGATTCAAATTCACACCAGTTGGAAGATTATATAAACAAGAAAGAATGTTGAGAAGAAGTGTAGTTGAATTTGTTAAAGTATATATATTTATATATAATGGATTGAATGAAGGTTCATTCTATCAGGTTGGTGCCTGTTTACAAGTTGGGTCTTGTATGAGGATTGGATTCCTCACAACTTAGTTGGATCTGAAATCAACAAGCTGGGACTTGTTATGAGGGTTCGATTCCTCATTTATCAGTTGTATATGAGAACTACAAGTTGGGTCTTGTAACAGAGAGTTGGGTCTCTCATAGTTGCTTGAAGATGAATATATTCAAAGATTGATCTTATGTATTCATTCAAGTTAAATAAATAAATAAAATATTTATTCTTTTATATATTGGTTGAGAAAATGAAATAAATGTATGTTGTTCAGTTAATTTATGAAAAGTGGAAAATTGTCCAAAGTTTTGTGACACTGATTCACCCCCCCCCCCTCTCAGTGTCGAGTGTCCATTTCAACAGTAACTACCTAATAAGGACCCAACCATCAAGTGGTAAGTTTACCTTTAAAAGTTTTGAATCGTGAATCAAAAAATAAATCCCAATCACGAGGTTGAAATTATTTCTTTTTAATAATTTATTGTGTCACTTGCTTCTCTGGTTTTGAACTAAGATTTTCCTTTGGATATCATCTTGTCTAATCTCATCCAACTCGTTCAATTGTAGAGCTCATTGTTTTTTTGCCTCGTCTAAATCTAATCCCAATTGTGCAACAATACTAAAATTCCTTACTTGGAATTCAATCGGTAAGAGTACTTGTTTTCCATAAACTCGTTTGTATGGGGTATGTCCAATGGTGTTTCTCCATGTGGTACAATATGCCCACAAAGCCTCTGGATGTCTATCAGCCCAATCTCTATGGTGTAATTGGAAAATTTTGGTTAGGATGGTTTCCAATACTTTGTTTGTTAATTCTACTTGGACATTAGCTTGTGGGTGGTATGGAGAGGACTTACGATTCTTTATCCCATATTTTTTCGTTAATTCATTCATCAGCTTAGAATTAAATTTTGTACCTTGGTCTGTGACAATCTCACGAGGAACACCAAAGAGGGTAAAAATATCTTCATAAATGAACTCAATAACATATTTTTCAATAGCCCTAAACAAGGCTTTTTCCTCTACCCACTTGGTGACATAATATGTGCAAACAAGAATATAATTCTTCTTACGAGACATGGGCGAAATTGGTACTACAAAATCAAGGGCCTATTTCTCAAAAGGTTCTATCATAACCTGGGCACGTAAGGGAATTTCATCAGCTGATGCGAGTCTTCCTATCCTCTGAAAGCTATTGCAACTTCTCACATATTTGGTAGCATCCTTAAAAATCTTAGGCCAATAGTAACATGAATGTAAAACCTTATATGTTGTACGTTTATTGGAAAAATGTCCACCACATGGTCCATCATGACAACTTCATAGGATTTCTGCTATCTCATCTTCTCGAACACATCTACGAATAATCAAGTCTGGTCCAGTACGAAAAAGGTCATGGCCAACCCAGGAGTAGTTATCACTTTGTGTTATAATTCGACGCTTTTCATGAGGTGATAAATGAGCTGGTAATTTTCTAGTAGCCAAATAATTTTCCATGTCTGCAAACCATGGAGTGTTTATGGAGATGGAAAAGAGATGCTCATCTGGAAAACTATCATCAACAGGAATACTATCACCCTCATGATTAATGCGTGAGAGAAAATCAACTACTAAGTTCTCTTTTCTTGGTCGGTCAAGGACGATGATATTGAACTCTTGTAATAAAAGGAGCCACCTAGTTACTCGACCATTGGTAATAGGTTTGTTCATGAGAAATATAATGGCAGAGTGATCTGTATGTACAAATACCTCATATCCTATGATATAATGGAGAAACTTATTGATGGCATGGACGACTGCCAAGAATTCTTTTTTCGGTGACTGTATAGTTTATCTCGGTAGGGGTCAAGTTCTTACTCACAAAGTAAATGGCATAGGATTGCTGGTCTTCATATTGTCCTAATACTCCTCTTATTCCAGTATCGGAGGCATCAATGGATATATGAAATGGAAGGGCCCAATTGGGTCCCCTAAGAACTGGTGCCACAAATAATTTAGCTTTTAGAGCTTCAAAGATGGTTTGACAATGGTCAGTCCAAACAAAATCAACATCTTTTGTAAGAAATCCAAACATTGGTGCAACAATCTTTGTAAAATTCTCAATAAATTGTTGGTAGTATTCAACATGTCCAAGAAAGATTCTTACCTCTTTTGAGTCTTTGGAGGTGGAAGTTTGACGATTACCTCAATCTTAGCAGGATCCAGTTTAATCCCTTTAGATGAAACATGATGCCTTAAGACTACTCCTTAAGTCAATAACATTTTACACTTCTCAGAACTTAAGGATAAATTCATCTCTTGACATCTAATAAGAACTTTCTTCATATTATCTAGGGATTCTTGATAATTATTACCATATACTGTAAAATCCTCCATATACACTTCCACACAGTCATGAATGAGGTCAACAAATATCCCTAATACTGCTTGTTGGAATGTGGCAGGAGCGTTACATAGACCAAATGGTAAGACCCTATAGGCATAGGTTCCCTAAGGACAAGTGAAAGTAGTCTTGTCATGATCCTCATGTGCTATAATAATTTGATTTTATCCGCTATATCCATCCAGGAAGAAAAAATATCTCTTCCTTGACAAGGTATCCAAGACTTGGTCAATGAAGGGAAGAGGAAAATAATCCGTAAGAGTGGCATTATTAAGTTCCTAGACGTCAACACAAATTCTCTATTTTCCGTTTACTTTCTTTGGAACCACTACAAGTGGGGATACCCATTTGTTGTCAGAGATTGGATAAATAAAACTGACATTCAATAGTTTTTGTATTTCCTCCTTCACTATGTCCTTTAGTGCCAGATTCATCCTTCTTTGAGGTTGCCTAACAGGTGTTACTTCTTCTTGGGTATATATGTGATGAATGCATTTGTCGAGGTGTATACCCCTCATATCAGTATATTCCAAGGAAAATGCTTCTGATTGGTCCTTAAGGACATTCACTATTTGTTCTTGTTGATATGCATCTAGTCTGGAATTTATATGTAGGAATTTCCTAGGACTAATAGCATAAGGCATGGTATAAGATATGGCAGATTCATATATCTCAAAGATAAAATATGTTGAAGAAAAATTTGATGGGTCCAACAGTTCTTTAAATTATTCACCAAACATATACTTAAATTGGGGAAAATATTGAGGAAAATCAACACATGTGATTGCATAAATAAATTGATTTAGCACATTCTCCATCGTTTGCTCCTGAAGTGCCTAGGAATCATCACTAGGCAACACTAGTTCTTCCCAGTTCTCATTCTCATATGGACATTTAATCCACCATAGATTCTCTATAGAAAGTTGAGTTGGTGGGTATATGGTAAGTTTCTTTATAGAAATTCCATTAGAGATAGTCATTTCACCTTCTCTACATCCAATAAATGCATTGGTTGTGGCCAACCAAGGTCTTCCCAAGATAATGAGATTCCCTTTAGCATGATCCTTTGAATGATAAGGAATTCTACTTGATATTCCCATGATGTTAATGTGATTATGATATCATCCAAGATTCCTTCAGGTATAACTTTTGTCTTATCTGCTAATTCCAAAATAGTTGGGGTAGGTATAAGGAAGTGTTTCAACTGTAATTCTTCTAAGGTAGTAACAGTCATAACATTAATGGATGTCCCTAGTTCTATGAGAGTATTTCCAATGGGAACCTTATTAATGGTTATCGTTACTATGAGATTCCCTGGGTTTTCATACTTTGTGACCCTAGGCTTCTCTGATATGTATTTAGACAATTCTCCTATCAGATGTACTGTTGGAGGATCTTTATGTTTCCTACCTGGTTTCTTGATACACAATTCCTTGATCACCTTACTATAAATTGGAATATCCTTTATGGATTGTAACAGGGGAATTTTGACACATATGTTCTTTAATTCATTTATAATGTCAAATTCCAGTCGAATTGTTCGTTTCTCAATTGCTAATCTCTTTGGATAAGAAGGGGATTTTGTAATATTTGAAGATCCACTTTGGGGAAGATTTTGTTCCTGGTCTTTGGAAATAATAACATCTTCCCACTTAGTGTCATCCATGGGTTTTTCAGGAGTTTCATCTTCTTCTTCTTCTTACCATATGACTACTGAAGGCCTCTGTTTATCCATAACTTTCCCCGGCCTTAGTTGAATCTCATGTAATGGAACATGAGAAATAACATATGTCAGGAAGGTTTGTAGCTCAACATTGTGAAGATGTTGAGTTGGTTTATTATTCAGGTTAGGAACCGCTTGTGATGGTAATAATGTTGGTCTTGGGGAACTTATATTTTGAAAATGTTGGGGTTATTGTGGAATAGGAGGTAAAGGTGGGGGGAAAAACCTGGCAAAAGTTGTTGGATGTTTGGTGGAAACTATGGGTAAAGATGAGTGGCCATAGGAACAGGTGGAATCTGAGTGTTTCCTTGGGTATGCCCTCCTCTCCATCCTTGTAGCCAAGGGTGGTGTGAAGCATACTGTGGAGACCATTTTTTCCAATTTGGTGAGTTCCATTGTTGTGGTTGTTGGTAATAAGGTGGAGCTTGAGGTGGTAGATCCTAGTACATAGGATGACTCCTAGGTTGTCATGGCCTCCTAGGTGCATAAGAAGATTCCCCAGGATCCCCACTTTTATAAATGGATAATAAACCAGGCAATGATGGGCATTTTTCATTTGGGTGAGCTTCAATACAAAATCCACAAATTGAAATGTTGTCTAATGGGAATTCCCTTGAGGAATGCTTCCTCCTGCACCTTAGACAAAATATGCACATTGTCGCATTCTCTTCCTCTTGTTTCTTCTTAATCTTTAAAGTGTCCAACTGGGAACCTATTTTTTTTTTTTTTAAGTAAGAAGTGAAGTATATATTAAAAAAGCCTGCCAGAGGCAAAAAGGGAGAACCCAGTTACAGTCATAGTCTAATTATGCTGATGAGTTGCCCCAACAGAGGGGAAACCAGCCCATTCAGCCACTTAGTCATCAAGAGTTTGATAAAACCTACTAAGCATTAAAGTCTGAGACTAAAGATCAGCAACAGAAATTGACACATAACCTAGATGCTTGACACGTAGCCTGACCAGGTGCCTTGGAGATCCCCGGGCCAAGGCTCCTCTTCGATGATCGCCAAACCATCTCCCCATTGCACTTCGACCTTCACGGTGGTGTTGATGCTTGGATGGATTCTCATAGTGTCTTGCGTCTCAGGCGCGACCACGGTCTCGCTATCCTTCCTTTCCTTCCCGTGCTTTGCTCCAGACTACATCATAGCATCTCCGTTGTGGGTTCTTGGGCCGGGTTCCTTCCTCTCATCCTTTCTGACGCCTCCAATTTCATCAGTTGCTTCATGCATGGAGGTCACTCCTCCCGCGTCTGTATGGATAGCCGCCTGCAGAGTGGACAGGAGCTGGAGGAACAACTCAATTTTCTCGTTGTTTATCTCTAAGCGGAACTGTAGGTCCTCCACCCCCCGGCGAAGTTCGAAAACTAAGCCCTGGAGGATGGACAACTTGTATTTGATTTTCTCACCGTGGATTGTGTTCGCAGAGGAGTGATCCATATGAGGTTGGTCGCGCGAAGGGGGTGGGTGCTGGGTTGCAGAGGTGCCAGGAGGAGCCGTGTGATTAGGGTGGGATAGTGCAGCCATCAACAAAGAGTGTATGACACGCAGGGTTGAGCTGAGTGTCTAAGGAATGAGCTCAAGGTGGTGGGTGGCCGCGCACGAGGGAGGTTGCGCAGAGGGGGGAGATGTAGGCTGACGAGGCCACTAGGGAGAGCCCTGTCGAGGCCTCTCTCTCAGCCTTGGCTTATGATTCGGCATGGGAGGATTGAAGCGGCATGAAAAGGTCCAGAGGTGAAGGAGAGTATCCGGGTGGCTGCCTGCTCTAGCCCACGATGACCATAGCCTCGGGTGGGAGAGCGCCTTCTGCCACCAACTCAAGCAGCGAACCAAACAAATTGCCATAACCAGGAGCAGCTCCATATCAATTTCGATGGAGGGGGGAGGCGTTAATGCCCGCTCATTTGACATGAAGGGTAATAAAGTCACAGGAGGGTGGCGGGTGGGGGCACGAGCCCGTCACATGGCTCCATGCCCCAATGGCGTTCTCCGCTTCCCTCCGCTAGCCCCGTGTCCTCCAATAACACCCCATCCGGGGGAACTGGGAACCTATTTTACTTAGAATATCAGTTTTGAATTTTTCCAACATGTTTCCTATTTCTACCCTTGTAATCCCACCAGAATTAACTCCTTTTAGGTTTCTACTATAGGGATCCCGAACACTCTTTCCAGTTTTGGCCCTACTTCATGAGTAATTTCTACACATGTCACAGATTTCAGTGAATGGTTTATGGGAGATGTCTCTTGATTCCATCAAGTTAAGTGTCTCTAGATATTCTTCCAAAATTCCTTTAAGAAAAAGAGACATGATTGCATCATCTAGAAGGTCATGATATTTCAATTTTTGTGAAGTATAAGCAAACTATACCATGTAATCTTCAAGACTCTCATCCTCTAACTGTTGAATTTTAAAAATATCATTATGATAATCTTTAGATTTGCAATAGTCTTGGTATTTCTTCAGAAATACAGTCTTCATATCTTTCCAATATCTAATACTAGACTCTCATAATCCCATGAACCATCTAAGTGCAAAATCCTTGAGAGTGGCAAGAAAAAGTTTTAATTTCTGAGCATCTTGAAAGTATTTATAACTTCTACACAAGATGTCAAACTCAAACAGGAAGGTATTTCGGTCCTCACTACTCTTACCATAAAAGGTGGGTAGTGCAGAGAGTGGAATGTTCTTCATGTTAACATTTTTTGTGGTATCCAAAATTGGAAACCCAAAAGTAGTTTATGTTTGGTTTCCTACTTCTTCTCCCTCACAATGTCTCACATGGTTGTGATCCTTGTGATCATCCATACTGATTTAAATAAGAATACAAAAGAAATAATAATAAAAAATTTATAATAAACAAACAATATCTGTTTTTTGTTCTTATATAAAAAAAGTAAATTCTTTATAATAAAACAATTTATTTTTTTTATGGTTATTATAATTGTTTTATAATCAAACAAATAATTTTATTTTTTTAGTTTTAATTGTTTTATAATTTAAAACAAACAAACAAACAAAAAAACAAAAAACAGATAATTTAA
>ML796967.1:384884-394973 GCA_009831015.1 Picea engelmannii | reverse complement strand
GAGGATCGGTGCACATGGGGAGATGATTAGCTCGGACCTCCATGGGGCTGAAGAGCCCATCAGATGGTTGCTGGGATGGCAGAGGCAGGACAAAGTTGTGACGAGCCCTTGCATGGAGAAGAAGAAGGATGCCCTCATCAGGATGCTTTGGCAGAGATTGACCTATGGGGGATCAGCCCCTGCAGGTGGTATGATGGCTTTGATGGACAGGACGCCACTAGAGCAGACTGGACGCTTCCTGGAGGATGTAGCAGTGTGTTTGGACCTTGTGGCACATGTGGCAGCTTGCAGGAGGCCCAGAGGGGCCAACGTTTTGTCTCCTGGATGCTGATCATGCCCAAAAAGGGCCAACGTCTCCCTCAGAGGGGCCTGACGTCTTCTATTTTAGCTCTATTTTGACATTTTTAGCATTTTAAGTGACAAATAATGAAATATTGTAAAGTCATCCTTGTCAGTTGTTTTTAATGACCTATTTGTTAATTAAAGGTCATAGAGATGATATAAATTGAGGACGTTTTAGCCTCATTTGGACACAACATAAGTTACTCTCTTGTGAGAGACTTGCTTTTAGCTCTTGTCTTGGTTATTCTTGTCTTTTGGAGTTGAGGCACTACATCTTGGAGGATTATCTTTGGCATGTGCATGGTGCTTGTTATCATTGGAAGGTGTTACAACTAGGGTTTGATTATGCTCTTCATGGATTTGTAAGTAAATTTTGCATGCAAAACTTCTTTATTGAATGGTTGTAGGTAGAATTGCTTACTTTCATAGTTACATTGTTATTATTTGCTTAATCACTAAAACCCTAGGGAGCCAACACACAAGTAGGTTGTGGCTTCATGTCCCCATGATAATAGCTTGTTTAGCCATTGATTGAAGAAGGTTTAGCCTAGCCATAGCTACACTAGCCTCTCTTTTTTCTGAGTTAGTTTGAAGCATAGATTGAAGAAAGAAGACGTCCTAGGACTAATTTGTTTTACACCTAGGGTTTGGCTTCTAGGGTTTGAAAAGCCTTGTCCCCAAGCAACACTTTTCAGCCATAGATCTATGTTTTATAGCTAGCCGTTTTGCAAAGAGTCCTAAGGAAAGAGGGAGGAGCATGAGGCCTAGCTTTAGCTACATCGGAATGAGCCTCCTCCCCTTAGGGTTTTGATTCGGTGACCCTGCCATAGCAGCACCATCAAACCTAACCTTCTAGTCCTTAGGTTTAAGTCCTTCCAAGCCATTAGTTTCTCTCTATTTGACTCCATTAACCCAAGGCACTAGTCTAAGAACAAAACGTTGAGGTTTTTTGTGCTTAAACACTCTTTCAAACTCTTTAAATTTGAAACCCTAACTAACCCTAGCGTCTAGACTAACCCTAAATAATGATGACGTCTTGCCTTATTTAGACTTGTGTTTGGACTAAAAGTTGCGGCTGACTCATCTCTTGATAGCCATAGAGGTTTCAAGCCTTTTCGTTGGTTGATTTGTCAAAACGTCCACCTCTTTGACTAGCTAACCCTAACCCTAAAACATCAACAATATAGGTGACGTCATACCTGTTAGAATCCTTGCTTGGCTTAGAAAGTTTTGACATTTGTCACCTTGTTTGATAGACCTTGAGTTGTTGATCACTTTCATAAGTTTAGATTTCCAAACGTCCTGCTCTTTGTCTTTCAAACTAACTTGATTTTAGGGCTGACGTCACCTTTGCAGCAACAACAATATTTGTGACGTCAAGCCTCTCTTTGACCCTCATTTGAGTATAAGACTTTGTGACTTGGTTGGCTTTGAAGTGTAGATTACTTTCTTTTCCCCTTTGGTGTAAAACGTTCACTCTTTGCCTTCCAAAATTGACCTAATACTAGGGCTGACGTCACCTTATTTATGCAATAGTGACACAGCAACAATATTTATGTATGAGCAGATTTATGACCTTTTATTGCATTGTGATAATACAAGGTTGTGATTTTATACATTGAATGCAAGTGTCTTTGTGTATTTATTGAAGAAGTGACATTAATATAAGATCTTATTGCAATCATTGACTTCGTCAATAATTACTTTCATTAATGCTCATATATGTTAAAGATAGTCATTGATATTTTGAAGTACTAACCACTACACCACGTTTTAGTTTCATTTGACTTGTCTCACAAACAGGTGCATTTCTCAGTGGAATATCTTCCCTTTGACTATCCTTTTGGCAGCAATCTGTGAAGGGAAAGCTTGATTTAGCCTTTGAGCCTTTAACCTTTTCCCCTTTTCCTTCTAAACACCCCAGATTACTAGGGACGTCTCCCTTGGGATTAGCCACCCAGAATAGAAAGAGCTCTCTATTGAGGTGACAGTGGGTGGGGAAGCTCCTGTTACGCCAGTTTGAGCCTTGACTTCAAGCTACCTAAACCTTTCCTACAAACTGAGGTGTTGATCACAATTTCCAAGTTGGAGATGAAGTTTGGCTTTACATCAGTAAGGAGAGGCTTAAAGGAGAAGGTAAAAAATTGAAACCAATTCGATATGGTCCTTTCAAGATTATCGACAAGATTGGTAACAATGCCTTTCATTTAGATTTGCCTCCTTATATGCAAATGTATGCAGCTGTTAATGTTGAGAATTTGAAATTGTATGAGCCTCCGTTGATTGATGATCAAGGAGAGCATATTCAGATTCCTTCTATAGATGATTTTTCCCCAGAATATATGACAGAACTGCATGAAGACACCATCCTTGACAGGAGAATGCGAACTTCAAAATGAGGAAATGTGGAGTATCTTCGAGTTGGTCTTAAAGGTACAAATCCAAGAAAATCCAAGTGGATTGAGGTTGGAAGAGTGAGGGAACTATACCCTCATCTTCAAATAGACTGAAAATAGTCTTTTGGAGGTCCAAAAGCTTTCCAATGGGGTGGTGTGATCAAGGGATCAAATTTTGCTCAAAAATTCAAAGTTCTATGAATTGCTTCAAATCAATCGAGAGCGTAGGCCTCATCGTTGCAAACCCAACGCAACTCATTTGGGTTCAAACGGACATCGGGAGCGAGATATATCGCGTTCTATTCAAAATGGCAAACATGCAAAAAAGGGATGTTGACTGTACAGTCCGTACGGACGATGACGTGGCAGGTCGTATGATGACGTGGCAGACCATACGCTGATGTTGCATACAGTTATTGGATAGTTGGCATGTGACATGGTTTTTTGGCAACGAATCGGATGGCAACACATGGCCCAATCAAAGGCCACCATGTGTCACTTGTTTGTTGGTTAAAATCTTTGCACTCAGCAGGAGACGACCCCGTGACCTCCAGGGTAGGGTAAAGCTTTGGGAAAGGCTGCCCAACCGAGATGCCCACACATGTTACTTGTTATATATATGCGTTGCAATGTATTTAACATCGTATAAATGTATGTTGGGGCATGGACCGGGCCGGGGCTAAGCCACGGCCCGTGGTTATATGTTATATTGCATGCGACCAGAGCTATGGTGGTTAGACCCACCGTAACATATGTTATAATCATTTTTATATGCACGGTTTGGTATGACATGTGACCAACATATATATGCACGCGGGTTTAACATTATGGTTATCAACGGTTTTAAAACTTAAGCCCTGTTGTGTTATAGCGCGCGGTCATGTGACGACCATGTGCCCACAGGCCTTGGTAGTTAAGGTCAGCGTGTAACTGTTTGACAGTTTGGACCGGTTGTGCGATTGCACCCGGTGCCAAGTTTTTACGCTTTAAATTACGTGTGGGCTAGGTTGAGCCAAGAGAGGTGCGTTTTGTAGATGCAGAGACAACAAGCTTGAAGGGGAGGCTTCCAGGAAGCCTATCTACTTCATTTTTTGGCCAAACGAGGTGCCAAAAAAGCCCAGCTAGGCATTTTTGGACGTTCTGAAGCCATTGGAGTAGTCTATTTGGCATTTTGAGCATTGTAAAGCAAATTTTTGAGCACTTTGAGAAAATAATACAAATGATCCATTGGAAGCTGGACCAGGAGATGTAGCCCAAGAGAGGGGTGAACTCCTTTATCATTTGTTGTGTTATATGTTTTATGTTCATTGATTATGTTGTTGTTTATATGCATATTGAATGAGTAAATCCTATTAAAGTTGTGTTGCAAAGTTGATCCATTTTCATTTTAACACATATATTTAACTTGCAAATATTTTCAAGAATACAAGTATTCTTCATTTTTAGATCAACTGGAGTTTCATCGGGATATCAGAACAGTGACATATGCCACTTCGCCATGGTGAAGAAATATAGTTGTTAGAGGCTAATATATATGTTCGATTGTCGCTCTGAACGGATCAAAAAGCATTGATGGCTCACCACCAGCCTGTTGGACCATGCCATAATGAACAGAACATGAACTAATGAGGCTCATAACCATTTCCAAGATTGCCTATATATCTCGTCTTGCCATGCCCGAAGAACACTTTTTCCAACTGAGAATTTGAAGCCCATAGACTAGCAAGTGTATACAGTGATCATCACACCCTTTTTGTTCATTCCTATGCAGTGTTTAAGATCATTGTGACCGCGATAATTTATCCCGAGTGCGTATGTCCGACGAGCTCACCGCAGTCGAAGCATCTGTAACAGAAGTGCTGCTTGATTTAATGACTGAGAGAGTCATGTTCGAAAGAGGAGTATCTATAGGCGTTCAAGAATCATCGACGAGAGGACTAGCAGCCTCTTTGTCCACTAATTGAGCTGGACCATCTCGACAGGTTGATGAGAAGCGTACTAAACACAGAGACGATATCGCAAATGCCAAGATGATTCCAAGCATTCTACTTGCCTACCTACCCCCTCTAAGTGACGCCATCAACCGGGATAGTGTGCCCAAAGACTTTGACTATTCTTTGGTCACAGTGTACCTCCCGAAAGGGATACGCGTAGTTCGAGCCAACCAGGATAAGCTCACATCATTGAAGTTCAGTGACTTCAACTTTGGTGACAAGAAGGCTTAGAGAATGCTCGCCCCACACAATTATCTGACCAGAACTAAAGGCAAGAACTCAAATATTATCCCGCAGTCATGGACCCAGAGCCTCGCGCAGTCCACACTGCTCAATGTGCTGAAGATTTTGCACTTCGGACGACATCAGAAGGTGAATGCATGTGTAAAGTTATTGTTGTCATGCTATCACAGAGGATACTTATGGTTGAATCGATGCATCACTGTGGATCTGACCTTGATCAATCGAATCATAGAGCTTAGCATGCAGGGCCCTGACCCATAGGATTTTTACCCTGGAAAGACCTCAGACCGAGCATTAGCACAAAGAATCAAAGAAATTATGGCGATGTCGAGAAGGGCACGCGATGTTACAAGGTAGAATCTATTCAAAGCGATGTAGTGCCCCTTGCATGTCAGCTGATCACAGGCAAATTAGTTCGCAAGAAATGACACACCCAAGTGACTGGATTCATAGTTGATCTCGCAGGGAAGTGCGCAGAAGGACTTCAGATGAATTGGGCGAAGTACCTTGTAAACCAGCTAGAACTTGATTGCAAGGAAGCACAAGACCAAGGGTATGAGTTCCACTTCAGCTGGATTCTCATATTGATTGCTTTCATCACATGGGAGATGCCATAAGGTTCGACCTTCCTGGACATCGAGCCCTTCGAACCTTTGGCTGCAAAGTTCAACACCTTGTGGTACTCTAATGATATGAACAAGCAGTGGAAATCCAATGCCATCTTCCATGCTTACTACAACCAGTTGAAGATCGCCATCCAGTCCGAGCCTCGTATGACCCCGAATACCCTCCACAGGTTTCGGCCCTTAATGAAGTTCAGTGCAGACCACCACTTCATTTATATAACAACGTGCGATGATGAGCACAAACAACAGTTGCAGTCATATTACAAGTTGACCGAGGAAGACATCAAAGAGATCACCAAGGATTGGTCAAAAGACCTTCTCATTCCAGCAAACCCCGCGGAGCTGTCTGATATTGATAGCCCAGAAACTGTGCCAGATACATCAGGACCAAGCAAGATGAAGAAGCTTGAAGAGATTCATGATGTAGATAGTGCATCTATAAAGACTGCCTCTATCACACCAGATGAAGGGGGTGATGGCAAAGAGATAGAAGGCGCATAAATTGACCAACAGAAAGGCGAAGTACCACTGCCTAGGGACGAAGAGGACTCATTGAAGAAAAGGAAGGTTTCACCTCTGAAATATTCCTCCCAGACAAAACCTAAAACCCCTATAACCAAGATGGAGACTTCCATCACATTGGATGATTTTAATTTCATCATTGTAGTTGTGAACGATGCTTCACGGGAAGTAGTAGCGAAGCAGGAGCAGATGTATAATTGCATCGATATTGAACTCCAAGGAGTGCATCAGGCACTCCAATCTAGCTGCATAGTCTCCACTGAGCCTCTGACAGCAAGAATAGTAGAACCAAGAGATGAGCCAGCTCAACTCCAATGGATTGTTGATATGGTCAAAGCTCGACTTCGATGAGCTTAGGAAGAAACCGCACAAGCCACCTAGGCTTTGATGCAGGTACAAGGAGTACTTGTCGAGCAGTGCAGTGCTACCGAATGAGAAAAACTTTCTCTTCAAGAACAATGGGACAAAGAGGAAGAAGATCTACAACAAAGCAAGGAACATTTTCTCGTAGAGTAGCTCAAGGTAAAGGAACTAGTCAACAAAGCACTTCGCTCGGTGACATTTTTCGAAGTACAAGTCGAAGAAAGAATTCCACAGTAGGTGGTACAACTTGAAGAGGTAATCCAGAAGCTCCAGCAGTGCATTGCAGATATGGAACTTCGTAATGTGCCCGAGATCCCTCAAGATATAAGAGACCTACATGAGGCAACTGCCCGTAGCACAGTTGGCAGATTAAAAGCTATTGCTTTGGAAGGCAAGCAGCTGAGCTCTAGGAGCACTCAGAATTATGAAAACCTCACGGAGAATACAAAGTTGTAGGCATTGGAGTCGTAGCTCCAAGAAGCGAAGCAGCACGAAGATATGTTACAAGCGCATCTGAAGGCCTTGTCACCAATCGAAAGGATGAAGAGGTTTCATGAGCAATGCACTGCCCAGCAACAGATCCACATGATCCAAAGTAAAGTGATGGAAGTCTCTCAATGACTTCAACCAGTGCAAGAGAAGGCATGTCAACTGTTCACTGAAGTTGAAAGCCAAGGAGATGAACTCGAACAGGTTGTCATCGCAGCAGAACAACGCTTGGAAGGACTAGTGAACGATGCAATGATCCAGGACTTCACTGAGCAAGAGGTTGTAGCAATGCAGCAGGTCAAAGTAGTCTGAGCCAAGATCGAGGCATTCAAGGCAGAATTGCTTAGAACAGAGTGACTCGGGACAAGTCACAGGTGAGTGTTGGGGGCATGTTGGCCCTTGACCAAGTTTTGGGATAATCTTGGTCATGTGACCTATTTTGGGACTTTGACACCCTATCGAAGGAAGAGCACAAGACGAAGAAGATATCATGGGATCTCAGCCCACTTTGGGTCCCTTTTGGGTTCTTGGGAATATGTAATGGGAAAGGGATGTCGGCCCGTGGGTTTACCCACACTTAGGCCCACTTTTGTAATGTATAAATAGATATCTAGGCATCTATCAAAATATAGATAGATAGAGAGGTGTATATAATGTAAGATAAGTGCTAATAGACTTTGTAAGCGCTTTGTGCATGACTGTAAAAGGATTGGAGAGATAAGTGCAAGTTGATATAAGAATTTATAGAAGGATTTATGTTGTAGCACAAGGAAGAAGGATCTAGAGAGCTGCACAGATCTTCTGTCTTATGCGAAGAAGGGTTTTGGTGGCTCTGTGTTGTAATCAATTGAAGACTCTAATAAAGAAGAAGAGTTGTTGGACATAGTGTTTGCACCCAATTCGTCACTTGATGAGCAAATAAAGAGTGCTTACATGCCCAGTTGGGCTCTGCTAGGCATGACAGCTGTAAAAGGAAAGGTTATAAAGAGAAACTACAAAGTTATAAACAAGAATTAAACTAAAACAAACTAAAACTATGAGCATATGGAAAAATGAAAAATAAATACAAATGGACCAATATCACCAATGTATAAGCTGATCTATTGATGAAATCCAAAGGCACAATGAAGAAAGGGGACTTGGGTCCCTTCTTTCTCCGATGGAAGGCTCTTGAGGCCCTCACAAGCTTGCTCTCCTTACAATGAAAAGATGAAAATGTGGGTGAAAGAACTCCTAGCTTATCCACTCAAGAGAGAGGTGGATAGCTTTTGTGAAATGATGCATATGTGTTCTTGTCAAAGAATGAGTCCTTAACAATCTTGGAAGCATAACAATACATAGAATTCCTTAAGAAAGTGATGGTTCTTCATGGCTTTTTATATAATGGCATTGGGTGATTATGTAACCCTTTTGAGGTGTGAAAAGGGGCTCTTTAGGGATCAATTAGGTCTTTGACCAGCCTACCATGCGGATTCAGCTCAAATTTGATGTCAAATCGGCTTGGTAGCTGATCCATTAGTGGTTGGGAGGCCGACCAATTTCAATAAATGCGTCGTTTAGCAGGTGCGCGGGTTTTTCGCCCAACAGTCACGCATCGTGCGCTTATGCGTGCATTGTACATTGTTGTTACACGCATATGCGCGTGCACCCAGGTTCTGTAAAGCGCCCTTCAATTTTTTGGTCATTTTGTATAGTTTTTGACCCTTTTTCCATGCTGTGGAATTAATCTTGTGCCATGAATGACTTCTTTCCTGTTTTGATGATACGAAGTTCTTGTCTCCATGTGCAGACGAAATTTCAGTGATAACAGATGCCCCCTGATGGATGAGGTTAGGAGCAAAATGTATAGCCGAAATCCATCAATGTTTCTTCTACTGAGAATGGTGTTGCAAGGGAGAGCAAGAGCGGGACCATGTAGAGCAATCCTTTGGAGAAGAAAGGAACTGGTAGAACCCAACCTTCCATAAGGTGCGTAATAATATACAAGTGTGTACAAACGAGGCGGGCATGCCCCATGCTCGTGTAATGTAACTCTGAGAAAATATGACTGAAGTGTTGGTGTAGACAACTGCAGCGCCCTCGGGGGCGGTAATGATAAAGGAAAAATACAATTCTGCAAAGGAACATACTCTGAACAATAGGCAATGATCACGGTAACAAGCAGCGACGATGATGTGGGCATTGAGGGCCCTACCAAGTTCAGAGGTCTTCAGAAATTGATAATAAAAACTGCAATAGTCGCAAAGTAAAACCCACCGTAACATGAGAAAGTGTTGGCGTCGAATGTTATGGGGGTCAACCACGTCAGGGAGCAATGATTTTTCCCCATGTGCCATCCAAGATCTCTCATTGAATGAAAAATGAGAATCAAGATACTGTCGCCCTTCTGGAAAACTGTGCTGATGTCGACAAAACGGGGACGCGACTCCCAGAAGCAAAAGGGCTCCATGGAATCTACTGAGGTGAGGAAGTGGCAGAGGTACATGGACACAATCAAGAAGTGGGAAGACTCAATATTGCCCTTGGTTGGAGGGTGTATGATATAAGGCGTGGCCGCAACCATGTGACAAGATCAAGTGTCAGGGGGACGACAAGACCAGGTATAAGTTGTGCCAGAGGCGGGACAAGGTGAACAAATTTAGAGGATAAATGGTAAGTGACTTGGGTAGTATTATGAAGATATAGACGATGCCGGAAAGGATAAATGAGAAGTAATGCTACAACCAAGGGTGACATGGGTTTCATGTGGCCAAAAGGAAAGCAGGTCGCCAACGGTGACGACAAAAGTAAATAACTGGAAATAAAGGCGTTTGTACAAGAAATAATGAATAATTGTGGAAAAATGTACAAATATAGAAATGAGTGCCCCAGTGTGAAATGAGTGCCCCAGGGAGGGCATAAATTTCTTGGAAAATTGATGAAGGGTGGGGGCCCCATTGGCGAGTTTCTGCATGAGGTAGGTGAAACAAATATAGGTTCGCAGATGGGCAAACTGATGGTGGATGAAATGGTGGGTTCATGATCCTGCGGAGGTGCAGGTAAAAAAGAACATAACCATAAAGCGATGATCTGGGAGTCCATATGGGAAGCTAGAAAAATGAGGAGAAGAAGTAT
>ML796967.1:373601-384834 GCA_009831015.1 Picea engelmannii | reverse complement strand
CATAACCATAAAGCGATGATCTGGGAGTCCATATGGGAAGCTAGAAAAATGAGGAGAAGAAGTATGTGGTTGATTCGCAACATGATGAAAGACTACCGGGACTCCCATCCCTAAAGGGTAATGAAGAACAACATGAGTGTCAAGAGTGAAAAAAGGTGCTATGAATGAGACAACTCATGTGGGTAAGAAAGCTACCGGGTACCAGTACCGTAGATGCAAAATAGAGGAGTGAGTACTGCAGAGCCGGAAATGGGTGTCCTAAAGGCCAATATCAGAGGGTGTGACTGGAAATGTAAATGCAATACAGCGGGAGAGACTACATGCCAGTGCTGAGTATATACCTGAAGGAATGATGTGGAGAGATGATGATCAAGTACCTGCACATAGAACAACCAAATACCCAAAGTGAACAATATCTGAAGAGAATCAAAGATATGAGCATGTATTAGATAAATGTGACAATGCGCATGCGTACCTGACCATGATAAAAAAGGTGCCCTGGGGGCTCAGAATGAAAAGTGGCCCAGGGACAGCTGTGACGTAGGTGGCGGGATGTTGATCCCGTGGCTGAAGACGGTTCAAAAAATGGACACCATGGGCTCCCGGAATGCTGAGTGGAAGTTTGGAAAAAGGCCTATATATAGCCGTAGGGCCCAAATTGCCACCTCATTTGTACCTGCTGCTACAGTGACTAGATGAGCAGATTCAGAGGAGATTGAGTGATTCAGGGAGCACGAGGTATCTGATCGATGGTGTGCGAGTTTCAGGTTAGTGGTCTGATCATCCTGCATAGAAATAGGTTTCCAATTTTTGGGCAGGGTAGGTATGGGGGGGGCGTACAGGGGTTTAAAGGGGTTTTTTGGTAGGATGTGGTCCCACATGCGCGGGTGATTCAGTGGAAGGAGCGCATACATGCGCACCTTTCCACTGAATAAGCGTGCAGTGGTGCGCGTGAGGTGGAATTTAAGGCGCGCCCTAGGGGCGTGCCTGTGAGGTGGACAGGCACGCATGACGACGCGCATGTGGGGTGTACAGGCACGCACGAGAGCACTCCTATATGGCGAACAGGTGCGCTCTGGTGCAGGCCTGTGAGACAAACAAGGGCACATACGTGCGCACCTGTATAGTGAACAGGTGCGCACGTGTGCACGCCTATGGGTGGGAAAACCATGCCTAGGAGGCAAGGTTGAAGGGTGAGAAAGGGAGTCTTTTTGATGCATTTGGTGTTTGCATACGTTGATATAAGACTTTGTGTTGTGTGCAAGTGGCTAGCAGTGACCATGGATGTGCGATGGCGCGAGCGAGACTGGTCGCAGCTGCGAGATGTTGTGGCCAACGCAGGGCCTGCAGTTCGAGCGGCTTTAGCAACCAGTGGGTTGCTAAATTTTTTTGAGTGCCCTTTGATACGGGCACAGGAGTACTTACTCCAGTTCCTGCTCCAGATGTGGAGCCCATATCTGCACTACTTCCTCGTGCGAGGAGAGAAGATCCCCATCACTGCGGTGGAGGACATATATTTCTTGACTGGGCTCCCCTTCCGGGGAACACCGCTGCCAGCAGAGCCTGTGCTACCAAGGGATACTCACTTGGCTGATGTTGCCCGACGATATTTCTCAGGTGAGAACTACATGTCTGGGAGTGTAGTGAGTATCAGTGGTTTGGATTCCCTGTTGCATTGTTGCATAGCGGCGATGATTGTTTGGGTGTATGGGTCACGAGCTACCCACCGGATCAGTGGTAGCGAGCTGCTAGTGATGGAGAGGGTGGTGGTGGGCCATGAGCGGTTCGTCTAGGGTTTGACACTGCATGCGCAGATGATCGTGCGGCTGGACCGTTGTCGGTCCACAGGCACCGAGGAGTTTGCGTTTGGCTCCATCCTGGTGGCCTGGTTTTTGGAGAGGGTGTCGATGCTGCGCTCACGGGTTCTTCTAGAGGTGCCTGGGGCGTGAGAGCCTCGACTGAGGTGGTGGTCTCAGATTTTGGTTCGCCACGGTGGTGGCGAAGGCGGACATTATTTTATTGTGCAGGCGGCGCAGATATGGCGGCAGATGCCGCAGGTCATACTTTAGTACCCCTATGCTGGGGTGGACTTCCGGGGGGACCCGGACATGGTGTTGCATCCTGGGGAGGTTTTCGACCATCGAGGTATGTTGTGTATTTGTATGTCTTGATTGATGTTAGCTTTTGATATATCAGTTCATATGTATGATGTATAGATACTGATACGATTTGTTTGTTTGTTGCTTTGTGCATGTGCATATTTAGCACCTCACAGGCGCGAGGTGGAGTTGTATAGAGCGTCGGTTCAGCGAGAGCCAGAGAGACCTCCACGTGGAGAGAGGCGGCGACGGGATGAGGCTGCGGGGTGACCTGTAGAGCCCGAGAGACCGGCGAGGAGGCGCCGATTTGATGACCCTGGTGCGGGGCCATCACACGCTCCTCCGGCGACAGTCGGAGGTGATTTTGATGATATATGCCGTCGTCTGGAGACGGTGTTACAAGACGTGCCTGAGGGCATGTGGATCCGTATCCAGGATGAGGGGTTCCTGGAGCAGTGCATAGGGTTACCGCCACCATGGCGGGCGATCGTGCGACGAGTAGCTGTGCTTGCCACCATGACTAGTGGACGCCTGCCACCGGGGCAGGAGGGTCCTGCAGGTGGTCCACCACCACCGCCTGGGGTAGGTGGTGGTGGGCCACCACCACCTCCTGAGAGAGGGGCATCTGGGGGTGCGATAGAGGCACCCTGATTGTATCATGTAGATCTTTTTGATTGTATAGGCTGGTGAGCCGATTTTGTATCGAGGTGTGGCACTGGCCTGCGGGCATATGTATTTTTTGTATGTAAACATTCGGATGGCCTGATAGGCCTCGATATATATATATGAGTATACATCTTTTTGAGATCCTGGTGTTGTTTACATATGTTTTTTTTTTATGATGATGATGTCTATTCTATCTATATGCTGTGACAGGATGTATGAGATGTTTATGTATGTGTAGCTTGATGTGATATATGCCAATCTAACACCATGTTAGCTATTTCATCTGTTGTTTGATTCAATTCTCTTGGAATATGTGTAAATGTAATGGAATCAAAATGTCGAGATAATAATCTAACCTGCAGGTATTTGTGAAAGAGGCATGGATCGCGTACACGGTACACATTGTTGAACTGAAGAACGACTAGTTGGGAGTCGAGGAAAACGCTAAGGTGACGAATATGATGATGCTGGGCGTCGGTCAGGAGGCCAATGACAGCAGTGTATTCGGCTTGGTTATTGGTTGCTGGTCCTAAACAGATGTCGTTGGAATGTATCATTTCATATGAAGGGGTGTAGAGAGCCCAAGCAGCCGAAGCGAGATTTTGTGTCCAACGGCTGGCGCCGTCGGCGTAACCAATGTGGTAAGCTGGTGGAGGAGGCATCTGTCAACAGCACAAAGGATAGTTTTAGATGAGGGAGAAAAAAGATTAAAAACACTAGAAAAGAAAAATAACCTAAAGTAGCTTGACTACTTTTAAGCATAAAATTTCTTGAGGTATAACCCATTGATGGGTTCTTTGAGCGAGAGGCCTTCGGGGGAGGCCAGGATGTATGCGCCTTTGGTGAGGCAATGTTGGATGATGTAAGGGCCATGCCGAAGTGATTCGAATTTTCCATGGCCAAAGGTATCATGGGCGATATCATAGGCCAAGACGAGGTCGCCTTCGCGGAATGACCGAAGGTTGACATGGCGATCAAAGGTAGCCTTGGATTGTTTTTTAGCTGCCTCGTTGTTCTGTAATGAGGATCGACGATCTTCATCCAGAGACTCCAAGTTCAGCAAGCGCTGCTCCATTGGAGCAGTGTCAGATAAAAGCTCAATTGTGGTGCGTAAGGTGGGAATTTCGCACTCGATGGGAAGAGTTGCCTCGACCCCATGGACTAAATGAAATGGAGTGAAACCCATAGCAGTCTTTACTGCCGTTTGATAAGCCCATAGCATGAAAAATAACATATGATGCCAATTGGTTTTATGTTTATTCACCGTGCACTGTAACATGGTCTTGAGGACTTTGTTCACTGCCTCGACCTGTCCGTTTGACTGAGGATAGTATGGTGAGGCGAACTCGTGAGAGAAGCCTAACTGAGATGAGAGTTTGACGAAGATCTCATTCTCAAAATGTTTCCCATGATCGGAAACGAGTTGGAGTGGTACTCCGAACCGGGATATGACGTGGTTGAAGAAAAAACGCGCTGCAGTGTCAGCGGTGTTGTTGAAGGTGGGCATAGCTTCGGTCCATTTGGTGAAGTAATCGACAGCGACGACAATGTATTTGTGACCATTTCTAGAGGGGGGATTACAAGTCATAAAGTCAATGCCCCATTTACAAAAGGGGCCTGCAGTGATGACTGGGTGGAGAAGAGCGGGGGGAGAGCGGGCATTGTTGGCATAGAGCTGACATTGCTCACATCGTTTCACAGCATGAATGCAATCATGAAACAGGGTAGGCCAAAAGTAACCAGCCCGGATAATCTTTTGAGCCATGGCGATGCCCGAAAGATGGCCCCTACAGGCACCACTATGGCAGTCGTTTAAGACTCTGTCGGCCTCGTCAATAGTCAGGCAGCGACGAAGAATGGTGTCGACGCCCCGCTGATATAGGATGTCACCGATGAGGAGATAGCGGGGGGGCTGATGACGAATGCGTCGACGATCATCTCATGATAGTTAGTTACCGAACTTTTGAGTTCGTAGGTAGACGAGAAGGTCGCCATACCAAGGGTCATCTGAAGCGATGTAAAAGAGATGTTCGTCAGGAAAGTCAGTATTGACGGGGGCACTAGGTGTGTCAGAGGGAAGGGTCGTGACAATTTCAGCGAGAACGAGGGCCTTCTTATTCTTAGGAGTTGAGAACTCGAGGTCGTACTCCTGAAGGATAATGATCCATCGAGCGAATTTTCCGTTAACTTGGCGATGGCTGAGCAAGTATTGCATAGGGTTGGAATCTGCGACGACCTTGGTGGTGCGAAGCAGAATGTAATGGAGTAGTTTCTGAACTGCAAGGACAACTGCAAGAGCAAGTTTCTCTTCATGTTTGTAATTAAGGGGTGGTCCTGAGAGGTTCTTACTAACGTAGTAAATGATGTGTTCACGATTGTCATCTCCGAGCTGGACGAGGACGCCAGCTATTGATACAGTTGATGTTGATACGTAGAGAATGTAGTCGTGATTGTAGTCCGGTGCACTAATCAAAGGTGCATTGGAAAGCGCTGCTTTAAGATCGTCAAACGACTATTGGTCATAGTCGTCCCAATGAAAAGGGATGTCGTGACATAGTAAGCGAAGGAAACCATGTGCGCGTATAGCGTAATCAGGAACAAAGCGTCTAAGAAAGTTGGCTTTGCCCTGTAGACTCTGGAGTTGTCGTAAGTTTCGAGGAGGTGGAATTTCAGTGATGGCTTTGACTTTGAGGGGGTCCATGGTGATACCACTGTGTGAAACAATAAAACCGAGGAGGCGCCCGGCGGTGACGCAGAACACACACTTGAGAGGGTTCAAGAGGATGTTGTATTGACGACACCGTTGAAAAATGATTCGTAAATCATCGAGGTGTTGGGTGCGTTTCTTGGATCGAGCGGTGAGGTCATCCAAGTAAGCGAGGATGATGGAAGCCAGATCATGAAAGATGTATTTCATGGCCCGCTGGAAAGTTGCGCCAACATTTTTTAAGTCGAAAAGCATGACACGATACACAAAAGTACCCCACGGGGTAATGAATGCGGTTTTGTATTGATCGGCTGGGTGGATTTGGATTTGGTTATAGCCAGAGAATCCATCCATAAAGGAGAGAGCCTCGTGGCCGGCGCAGTCGTCGATAATCTAATCGATGAAAGGCGTTGGGAAGTTTTCCTTTGGACATGCGTTATTGAGATCGCGAAAGTCGGTTCAGACGTGAATAGAGCCCTGTTTTTTGTCGACGGGTACAGGGTTAGAAACCCATGAAGTATAAGTGATGGGGTAAATGAATCTGGCCGTACGCAATTTGTCAATTTTGGCTTTGATAGCCACGGCCTTAGATGGGTGTAGCGGTCGTTGTTTCTGGCGAACGGGTGTGATGTCGGGCCAGGTGTCGATGCGATGTTCGACGATAGATGGGTCGAGGCCAGGCATCTTCGTGTATGACCAGGCGAAGATATCTCTATATTCCTGGAAGAGGGCTTTATATGCGGCAATTTCCTGAGGAGTACAAGCAGATCCAATGATGATTTCTTCGATGATGCCCGGTTTAATGGAAATGTCGATTTTGATGGTGGGGGAAATGTTGGCCAGGTTACTTTCTTTAAAAGCATCGGGTGCAGGAATGGGATTATTGAACCAATCTATAGGCCCTGATGGGATAAAGTCTTTGGTTTCGACTGCGTAAATGGGATTGAGGCTAGGAGGCATGAGGGCTTCCTGCGGAAGGAAGAGTGCACGATCATGTAGTGCGTCCCAGGGAGAGTCCGGGCGTTGTAGCTCTTCTAGTATTTCTTCATCGTATTGGAAATGACGGGAATATAATGGATCGTGAGGAGTGATCTCAGTGATAGGGTGATTTCCCCCTTCTGAAGAAACAGAGGGGGTAATGCTAGGAGAGGGTGAGGGTTCACTCGACATAAACCATATATTGAGGTACTGAGGGGTACCCGTGGTGGTGGGATGGAGAGTCTCCATAGAGGAATGGGCAGGAGAGTTGGGTGGGTTACGGGGTAAATCCTCAAATATGTCATCTAAGAACCATGGAGGCGTAGGGAGTGCCTCGGGATCGGGAGAAATGACGTGTAGATCTGCTAGTGGTGAAGGCAGGTCAATTACTATCTCGGCGGGTCGGTGCAGCAGGGCCAACTGACGTTGCCTATATTCTATGATCATAGGACACTGGTAGGTAAAATGAGCCAATGAATCGCAAAGAGAGCAAGGGCATCTCATGCGTTCATTGACTGAAGTGGTGACATAGCGAATGTCAGTGATTTTTGTGGTGGAGGACATAGCAGGGCGTGGGTTGTTCTGAAAGTCTTGGCTTATGATAGCTAATGCCTGTCGGAAATGAGGCAGTGCTGGACAATGATGGGTGTAATGGCCATACTCAGAACAGATGGCACACGTGAATTTGGTCCTCAACCCTTTCCTACTGGAAGGTTGAGTGGTAGCAGTAGTAATGGGTGGTGTGGGGGTGGGATTGGGGAAAATCAAATTTCGTAATTCCGGTAGTGATGGGCGGTTGTTGGTTTGGTGACCCTCTTTGTCACACAATGCGCAAGGTGGTGAGATGCGCAGAGGAAGTGGATCTGTGGGCTCCTTCTTCTTTCTCCCGTCCCCAGTGGTAGCAGGGGGGGTAGGGAGTATGGGGGTAGTGGGGGTAGTGGGGGTGAGGACAAGAATCGTCATGGGGAGTCCTTCCTGTGGGTGAGGGACCATCTCAGGTGGATGTAAGTACCACACTGGGATTTCTAGTACCATATTGGGTAGTGTGAGCGTTGCGGCGACTTGGAAAGCTTCTATACCGGGTGGAGGGTAAAAGAAGGGAATTTGAGTGAGGGGTCGAGGAACTGTCTCCAAAATGGGACTAGGCCTTTGAGGGGATGTGGATTCGTGGACCGTAGGGGTCGATGAGTGCGCAGGAGGCTCTTGTGGGAGTGATGCTGCGACTGTTGAGATGTCAGGAATGACTGAAGCCTCCTGAGGAGGATGAGAATCCTCCTGGTGAGTTTCGTTCGATGAAATGATGAATACTTGACCAGGGGGAAGGAGTGGTGGTGCTCCATGGTATGTCCCTAACAAGGATGGATCTTTGAAAATCCTAGGACCCATCTCTACTAGTGGATATGCATCTTTGTTGGTGTGAATGAGAGGAAGAATGTTATCGAGACTGGCCGATGGGTTTGGCTCGTAATGTGAGACTTGGTCAATGGTTACAATCTTCCCATTGTGGGGGAACATGATTGTCCGAAAAACGGAAGATGCCACTTCCTTCATAGCATACATGTAGCTACGTCCAAGCAAGATATTGTAATCAAGCTGAGCATCAATAACTTCAATGTCAATGAGAATAGTTTTTCCCCCGAGTTCCACAAGGACATTTTGGAAGAGCCCTTCAGGAGAGGATGGTCGTCCGTCATAAGCTCTTAATGTGATGGCGGAAGGTATGAGTTCCAGGGAACCAAGTTTCTGCCATACTGTTTTGGACATGATGCAGGTAGATGTCCCTTCATCGATGATACACCGATGGATGGTGATGTTCCGTATTTTTACTGGTATTTGAATAGCAACTGCGGCGGGAAGACACGGTTCACAGCTATCGAGGTCAAAGGTGATGAGTCGAGTATCGGCTGGATCGACTGCCCCTAAGGCGGAAAGTAGTGATTTCCACTGAGTAGGACAAGTCTGGAGGACTTCTAAAACTGACATGGCAGTCGGGGATTGTGCTAAGTCGTCTACCAAGCTGTAGTTATGTGCTGCCCTAGCCTGTGGATTGTGAACATTCCTGCGCAAGGGGATGCAAGGGACGCGTAATGGTAGTTCGACGGAAGGGCGAGGGATCACCAACGGAGGTCCCGTCGGTGTAGGGTTTGTTTATGGAGAGATAGGAGTAGACTCAGCTGTTGTAGGATACTGATGATTGTGTGTTTGCAGAAGGATTTATTCCTCACTGGTGAGGAGGATCGTCCGGTCTGCAGGAGTGTTGGGGTTGTGGTATTGGCCCACCTGAGGTGGGGGATGCTGCGTGTCCTGTTGGGTGTTTATAACACCTTGATGTGGGATAGGATTTTGCAGCACGGCGAGAGGGGGTTGTTGCGCATATTGTCGTTGTGCTTGCTACGGGGCAGGTTGCGCAGGAGAAGGAGGGAGGCTTCCAGAGTCTTTCAACCTTTTGAAATCAGCGATCTGGGGGCAATGGTGAGTGTAATGACCGTACATGCCACAAAGAGCACAAGGGTGGATGGTTTTAATAGTATTCCGCCCTTTCCATTTGTTTTTATTGCCCCCTTGGGGGTTTTGGTTCCCTTGGTTCTGATTGCCCCCAGTGGGTTGATGCTGTGGGGGTTGATTCCCGCCTTGATCAGGATTGTTGTTATTCCTGTTCCGTCCTTTCCTCTTAGTGTTGTTTGAGGGATGAGTTGGATTGGTTGTGTTCAACTGTTCAAAATTTTGATATTGTTGAGCAGCAGAGGGTTGAACAAAATTTACCCCCGTATGAGGATGTGGGGGAGCCATGGGTTGTGGAGGACCAGGAAAGGGAAAATAGGGATTCTGTGGTGGTGCCACTCCATAAGGTACATAGGAAGGTGCAGTTCTTTCACTAGTACTATAAGCTGATGTAGAGGGAGTACCACTGGTGGTTGAAGGAGGTTGATGTATGGGGGGTGCCGGTGGTGGTCCACTGATGGGTGGAGGTATAGCAACAGAATACGGCTGTTGATAGGGGGTGGGGGGTAATGAGAAGTGCCCCCATATGTCGGTGGGTATTGAGGTGTCCCATACATCGGTGGTGTTTGGGTTTGTGGACCATGGTGTGTGGTGGCACCTATTAGTCTGTCTGCTGAGTGAGACATCCCAGGTTTGTCTTGACCAAATGGCACAGGTTTCGGAAGATCAGGAAGTACCGTGTATAAGTACCCAGACTGCGCGTAAATGAGATCATATTGTTGGGATTTACTGATGGCTTCTTCTTCAGATTGTGGGAAGGTGGAAGCTACATCCTTACCAAGGAGAGCGACAAGTGATCTAAGAAACCAGTCAAGACATTGTTGTTTGGTGGTTTCTGCTTTACACAAACTACGTCGCCTACGCCACTCATGAATGTGGTCAGTGATATGGGTGGATGAGGACTGTTTGAAGTTAGACAGTAGTTCTAGACCGTTGTCATGACGGATGGGTAATTGGAAGAAATTTAAGAAGGCTTTGGCCAAGGATTCAAAGGTCGTGTGGGACCCTGATTTTTCTTCGACATACCATTTGGCTGATGGGCCGGTAAGTGTGCGTTGAAAAAGTCACAATCTGACAGAATCGTCCATAATGCTATTGGAAGAACACCATAGATGAAATGTCATGACATGATTGGCGGGGTCATCCCCTACCTTCCCTTCAAACTTTGGTATGTCTGAAGGAAGTTTGGTTGTCATTGCAGGCCATGTGGCGTCATGCAATATAGGATCATTGGTGAGCTTGGTGAGATCCGGAATGTTGAGGGAGGCCAAGTATGGCATTTGTAGTGGGGGTGGAGGGTTAGCTCTGGCCATGGTGTGTTGTGAACCTGACCCTTGATGGGGGCTAGGTGGGTTGGTGCTCCCTCTTTGAGAGGAAGTGGGTCCCCCGCTTCCGTGCAAAGGAGGGCGAGTGAAAGTATGTCCTTGGGAATTGGACCCAAGTAAGGTAGAACCAAGCAAAGTTGATCCTAAGATGGTAGCACTCACAGGAGTGTGTGAAGGAGGTATCGATGAACGGGTATGACCAGATACTCACCCTAAGATAGGAGGAAGGTTGAGAAAGCGTCGTGAATGACGGGGGTTCTGTGGTTCCCCTATGATGGCAGACTAGTTGTGTGAATGTGTGCAACAAGTGGTGATAAAAATATAGTAACAAGAGCCTTTTGCGGTGGTTGTTTTACACAATATATATCAAAGTCAAACTGTAATTAGATGTGCATCATACATAAATGAAAAAGAATCGTATATGTGGGTAAGAGGGTTTTGTCCGCATGGGGGAATCAAAAGAAATAAAATGCTCGTGTCCTAGAAGACGTAATGTCCTTCCTCTCAAATAGCACTGGACCTTCCAATAGCTCTCAACAGTGGGGTCTGAAGTCACCGGAAGAGACACTAGTGAAGGATGAAATAACTAGTTATAATGAGGGGTAGAGGGGGCAATATCCCGAAAGAGCTGGCGATACTTCCCAATAGCCACACAAAATACAATCAAGGTGCGATTGCAGCCCACAATCGCCACCTGGGTAGATGTCCTAAAGTTGGTCACTAAGTACCTCGGTCCAAGTGCGGCATTTAGATTTTCGACCTAAGAAATGGGTCACGGGCTAGATCCCGTCCAAGAGGTGGGTGCCTCAAGGAGGGACGCACAGAACAACCGGACCTCGGCCTTCGACCCTTCACGGGTATCTCCCTGCCTTATGGTGATTGGAACACTGGACTTGGAGGATTTGAAGTTCCCTATTTGTCAACTTCTATGTTTGAAAATGTGAGAACCAGATAAC
>ML796967.1:333135-344083 GCA_009831015.1 Picea engelmannii | reverse complement strand
TGGCTGGGGCCGTGGATGTTTCCCCGTAGGGGTTTTACCACGTGAAAACATCGGTGTGTTGATCTTTGATCTGGTTATGTGAGTGGTTACTGAAGGTGTTCGTCCTCTGTTGGAATACCTGTGTTGTCGAACAGATTTATGATATGAATTGCATTTGTAACATAATACAAGGTTTTGATCTTATACATTGAATGCTCATATCTCTTGTGTGTTTATTGAGGAAGTAATATAAGTCATTTTCTTTGTTTAGTAATCATTGACTTCGTCAATAATTACATTTGATCATTGCTCATATATATATTTTGAAGATAGTCATTGATACCTTGAAGTACTAGCCACTGCAGCACACTCTTTAGTTTTATTTGCCTTGTCTCGCAAACAGGTGTCATTCAGTGGAAGATCTTCTCTGTGACTATCTTTCTTGGTAGTAATCTGTGAAAGGAAACTCTTATCTTGATCCATTATCCCCTTAGCCCTTTCATAAACCTAGATTACTAGGGATGTCTCCCTTGGACTAGCCATCCTAAATAGAAAGAGCTCCCCATAGAGGTGACAGTGGGTGGGGAATCTCCTGTTACGCTAGTTTGAAGCCCTGACTCAAGCTAACCTAAACCCTTCTTACAAACTGAGCGATAACAGAACCCAGTGCCACTTTCGCTAGCCCAAAGTCCGGCCAAGCGAACCAGAGGAAGGGGAACGCCTCTTTCACTCTTAAATGTGGGTAAAGGGGGCTCTGCTTCATTTCATTGTCGATAGTAGTAGTCATAAGAACCTGATTTTAGCAGAGGTCGTCAAGTAGCTGGACCTTCCAACTACACCGCACCTGCAGCCCTACACCATCGGTTGGCTTCGCCAAGGAAGAGATTTTCGTGTCATCCAACAATGTCGTCTACCCTACGACATCAAGCCTTTCAAAGATGAGGTATTGTGTGATATTTCTCCCCTTGAAGTTTGTGATGTTCTTTTAGGAAAACCATATTTGTGGAAGCATCATGTTGTGTATGAGTCTAGACCCCACAATGTTATTATTAATTTGGGTATACAATTGTACAGGATACCAGAGGTAACACCGCCTACCACTATTTCTTTAATCTCTGCTAAGAAATGCATTAAGGTCATTTCATAGACCGGAAATTTTTTCATAATTGTGATCCGTGCTCACAGTAAGAAGAAGGTCGCTGCCACATCCATGGCCTCTACACAGATCCTCTCTTTGCAGTAGAAGCAAGTGGACAGGATCATGGAAGAATACAGAGACATCTTCTCCTCACCCATCAGGGTACCGACGCACTGCCAAGTCAAGAATACAATTGATCTGACCCCCGATGCACCTCTACCTAATGGACCAGTCTATCGTCGCTCGTTGATGGAAAATGACAAAATCAAGTGTCAGATCCAAGATATTATTCAAAAGGGGCACATCAGACCCAACTCCTCCCCTTGCAGAAGCCCAATTGTACTGGTGCAGAAGAAGGACGGGACTTGGTGACTCTGCATTGATTACATATCCTTAAACAAAATCACAGTCAAGAAATGGTACCCCATTCCCAGGATTGATGACCTTCTTGACCAACTCAAGGGGGGAAATTTCTTCAGCAAGATTGACCTAAAGTCTGGCTACCACCAAGTTCCCATCGAACCAATTGATGTATGGAAGACAACCTTCAAATCTAAAGAAGGTCTCTTCGAATGGATGGTCATGCCCTTTGGATTAACAAATGCACCAACCACTTTCATGAGGTTGATGGATGATGTATTGAGACCCTTCACCAACTCCTTTGTGGTGGTATATTTGGATGACATCCTCATCTTCAGTAGAACTTGGGAGGAGCACATGCGACATATTCAATAGGTTTTGAGCACTCTGCGACAGCATAAGCTATATGCCAACTTGGACAAATTATCTTTTGGCATGAACATGGTCCAATACTTGGGCTACATTGTTGATGAGCATGGTGTACATGTTGATTCAGCTAAGATCCAAGTCATCCATGACTGGCTAGCCCTAACCACATTGATCGAGCTTCAAAGCTTCTTGGGACTGGCCAACTTCTACCGAAGGTTCATGTTGGGATTCTCCCATATTGCATAGGCTCTCAGCCAGGTGACCAAGGGCGGTGACAGGGCAAAATTTTGTGTGGGGGAAAGAAGAAAAACGAGCATTCGATGATCTGAAGAATCGCTTGTGCTTAGCTCCAGTACTCTCCTTGCCCGATTTGCAACAACCATTTGAGATTGAGACCGATGCATCTTACTATGTTGTAGGTGCAGTTCTCACTCAACATGGTCATCCAGTGGCATACCATAGTGAGACACTCTCAGATACTATCCAGAAATACCCCACCTATGACAAGGAAACATATTCCATTGTACAAGCCCATTGTCAATGGAAACATTACATTCTGGGAAAGGAGATGATCATCCACACTGATCACAAGCCTCTACAGTTCATACAAACACAAGGGAAATTGCAAAACGACCTCCATTAGAAGTGGTCCACCTACCTGCAATAGTTCCATCTCAACATCAAGTATAAGACAAGGATCTCAAATCGTGTCATTGACTGCCTCAGTTGACCTCATGTGGCTGCACTCACCACTGTGCTCCATTCCTGTGGACATGAGGCATCTGGGTGGCCCCAAATTTATTACCAAGATCCGAACTTCGCCACCACCTATCAGCTCTTGGGTACATGTGCAACTGTCACCAATTTTCACATTCAAGATGGACTATTATTCCATTTGGGCCATCTTTGTGTTCCTACATGTGAGCGTGCAAAGTTGATTTGGGAGTCCCACTATAGTCGGATGGCAAGAAATTTTGGCGTGGATAAAACTATGGCTATTCTTCATAAACATTTTTATTGGCCAAAACTTCGACAGGACGTCAGGAAGTATATCATATATTGTATTTCTTGTGTCATTTCCAATCCAACCATCAAGAAGCAAGGCTTATACACCCCTCTTCCTACTCCTGAGAAGCCTTGGGAATCCATCTCAATGGATTACATGTCCAGCATTCCGTCCACCAAGAAAGGAAATTACTGCGTATTTGTGGTCGTTGATCGGTTTTCGAAGATGGCCATCCTCACAGCCTGCATGAAGAATATCACATCAACAGATAATGCCAAGATCTTCTTCGAATGAGTGTGGGTCCATTTTAGGATACCAAAAACCATCATCTCCGACCGGGACAATAGGTTCCTCAACACATTTTGGTCGAGTCTCTGGTCACTATTGGACACCAAGCTCACGAAATCCACTGCTTTCCAGCACCAAACATATGACCAAACATAGGTCGTCAATCAAATGATTGTGCACATCCTGTGCATGTACAACTCCAACCATCAACGT
The DNA here is from genome assembly GCA_009831015.1 of Picea engelmannii. Lineage (NCBI taxonomy): Eukaryota > Viridiplantae > Streptophyta > Pinopsida > Pinales > Pinaceae > Picea > Picea engelmannii. The sequence goes on along the minus strand of ML796967.1, from coordinate 340,730 downwards.
ACATGGGATGAGAGTCTTCCCTATGTTCAACACAGTTATAACACGGCCCTCCACAGCTCCACCGACCATAGCCCATTTTAGGTGGGGATGGGATTCCAACCCATGGGTCCCATTAATGTTACACTACCTCTTGCCATCACACAGAAAGACTCTTTCCATGATCAGTTCGCGATCGACAAAGCCACTAGATTCATTGAGAGGATTTAGCAGATCCTCCAACAGGTCCAAGAGATTTTGCAGAAATCCAATGCTAAGTACAAGCAACACCATGATCAACACAGGTTACCACACCAGTTTCGTGTCAGTGACAAAGTCTGGTTACATTTGCAGATGGAGCATCTCACAGGGCCCCATCGGAAGCTCCACCCACTTCACTATGGGCCTTATACTATCACCAAGGTTGTGGGTAGCAATGCTTTTGAGATCAAGACTCCACCCGTCCTTGGCCTGCATCTAGTGTTCAATGTGGACCTCCTTCGGCCATATTTTCCACCATTATTGGACACCTCAGAAATCACAGAACAACTGAAACCAACAAAGCTCAACCATGACTACATGGAAAAAGCATCCACTGATCAGATAGTGGACACATAGGTCAAGGGAACTCGCCAGTAGAGGATCCATCTTTATCGGGTTGTCAAGGCAGGGAAGCTCCTACACCAAGGCAAGTGGCTCACTCAGGGCAAAATCCAACAGAAATTTCCTCACTTTATGGGGGAACTCAACACAATGGAGACCATTTCTTTCTAAGGGGGGAGGATTGATCCAGGTGGATATTGGTGGCCACCCACCTATTCCAACTGGATCCTCTTGTTCGTTTTAGTTCAACACGTTCTTATGTACTTCCTTGTAATTGTGGGTTCTACACTTCTAGGGCTATCTGAATCCCTACACATTTTCCAGGTGGATACTAGTGGCCTCTCACTTAATCCAACTGGCTTATTTTGTATGTTTTCATGTTAGCACATCTTGTTGTACTTCCAGGGTCGTTTTGGAGCCCTAAACAATGGTTTTTTTTTGTCTCGCCATAGTCAAACTATTGACGGAGTTAGATTTTGACAAAAAAATGTGTAGTTCTCTGAAATACCTTTCCAACAGGGTATCACACGCCTAAAACAAAGGTCATATGCAAAATTTACGACCCCAGGAAGTTGAGGTACCAAATTACCCATAGGGGCCCACGTGACTTTTGGCGTTTCACCCCCTAGGGTTAGGTTTTTGGATGTCTAGGGTTTTGGAATTCATGAGTAATATCAAAAAGGCCTTTAGAGCCTCATTGTAACCATTCTTCTCAGACGAATGCACATAGCAGCCACATCTCTTCTTAGAGATAGCTACCACCATTCGAGCAAATGTTTCAGATGTGCAGTTTTATAGTTTTAGCCTATTTCATTTATTCAATAGAATATATTGTTCACTGGATATCTATGTTATTCTTCATATCTCTGTGTCTATTGTATTCAGTTTGTTAATCAGTTCGTTCTGCTCCTAAATCCGGATCACCCTCACTCTACCTTATTTAAAAACCTCCCCACTCTTGCTACTATGGTACAACTATTTTCTCCCACTCACTCTACCTTATTTAAAAACCTCAACACCCTTTTACAACTTATCAATTTTTTGTCCCTGATGATGGGTGGAGTGTCCACTCAAGCCTTGGACTTTTCAAAACTCCACACATAAGTTTGATCTAAAAATATCTCTAACATCGTTCAATTTATTTAAGTATAATAAATTAAATAGTAAATTTGTTTACTTTAATTAAAAAGTTTATATATATATATTTAATTTCTTTCATTTTTATGAAAGAATAAATTATGAAAGTAAATATAATTTTAACGCTAACTAACATTAACCATGACAACCAAATTACATACATCTTAATTTAAAAAAACTATTGAGTATAAGGACTAAATCCGTTTGCACTTCTCTCTAAAGAAGCAATGAAATTATATTATTATTAAAAAGACGGATCCCATGTAAACAAATAACGTGGAAAGTTTGTGTAAACATTCGTTAATGTGGAAAGTTGTAATAGAAGCATGAAGATTGAAAACTCTTTATTCAGATAGGAACAAATTATTGCTGGTGGATGAGGAACTCTGGCGCCAAAAGAGGAGGGCAACGTGGATACTTTCCGGGGACAAGAACACAAAATATTTTCATCGGTTTTCCAGCTTTAGAAGGAACAAGAAGCATCTGTGGGAGGTAAAGGATGAAATTGACCATTTCCATGTTAGGCAGGAGGCTATCAAGAAAGAAGTTGTTAGACATTTTAGATCCTTTTATAAAGAATCATCACAAAATATGATTGAGGATCAGATTGCATTCGTGCGTCTTTATCCAAGGTTGGTCATGTAGGAGGAATTGACTCTTTTAGAGAAACCGTGTACAAAGGAGGAAGTACTTGAGGTTCTAAGGGGCTTTACCAAAGATAAGAGCCCCGGTCCTGACGGATGGACAGTGGAGTTCTTTCTGAATTTCTTCGATTTGGTTGCTAATGATCTATTGGAGGCAGTAGAGGATTCTTGCATATCTGGTGTGGTGAATGGATCCATAAATTCAACGTTTTTAGCTCATATTCCCAAGGTCAGTGGTCCGGCAACCTTTGGAGATTTTAGGTCGATTGCTTTGTGCAATCTTTGTTACAAGATTATATCAAAGATAATTTCCAAACGGATCAGACCGATCTTGTCTTGGACATTATCAGAGGAACAGTTTGGCTTCTTAAAAGGTAGACAAATCATTGATGCCTTAGGTACAACACAGGAATGCTTACACAACATAATAGAGAAAAAACTACAGGCTCTTATACTAAAGATTGATTTTAAAAAAGCCTACGACTGTATCAGTTGGGATTTTCTGAGATTGGTTCTTTTACAGTGTGGGTTTGGTCTTCCAACAACCAAATGGATCATGGGATGCGTTTCTTCGGCTACATATGCAATTCTAATAAATGGAGAACCAACTGAATTCTTTAAATGTGGCAGAGGTCTCAAACAGGGGTGTCTGTCGTCACCTTTTCTTTTTATATTAGTCCTGGAAAGTCTGAGTCTAGCATCGAAAAAAGGTCAAGAGGATGGATTAGTGATGGGCATCAAGGTTTCAAGGCTAATTCGGATAATCCATCTACTTTTTGTTGATGATATCTTGATTATGACTAAAGCATCTTCCTCTGAATGGCTGGAGATTCATAAGATATTGACTAGTTTATGCAATTCAATTGGGCTTTTGATTAATGCACAAATATCTTCCTTTTATCTGTTCGACTCAACAAGCTGTTATGGATACTTTAAAAGCTACTTTTTTTTACAACTTTAATGATCTTACTGATGGTTTTAAATATCTTGGGTATTTTTTAAAAGTTGGCAGGTACAAGGTCGAGGATTGGAACTGGCTATTAGCAAAATATGAAAATCGCATAAGCCATTGGTGCAATAGATGGCTGACAATTGGAGGATGCCTAGTCCTGATCAAGGCGGTCTTAGAAAGTCAGCCAATTTATTGGTTGGCTCTGGAAAATATCCCATCATCGGTTCTTAATAAAATTCGTCAAGTTGTCTTCAATTTTCTATGGGATGGAAAAAGAAAAAAGAAGGGCATGCACCTGTGTAGTTATCAGATTATTGCTCGTCCGAAGAAGCATGGGGGTTGGGGACTGAGGAACCTAGCTAGTTTTAGCAGAGCCATGGCGGAAAATACCCTATGGAGGGCTTTGATGTTAGATGGTCTTTGGCATCATGTTCTAAAATCTAAATATTTTTCCTCTATCTCTGTGGCACCTTGGCTTTGCACAGTTCCAATGGATGGAACAAAAGGTTCACAGACTTGGAGATATCTCCAAAAATATTTATATATTCTATTGCATTGGCTGGCGTGGCTTCCGGGCTCGAGTGAATCGATTATGATCGGAAAAGATAGGATATGGGGGATGGGAGATGCAACATTGTTGTCTGGAGAATTGATATCAATCTTAAATCAGCAAGGTGTATTTTACTTATATCAGGGGATCAGAGAACCTCGTCGGGGATTGATTGGCCCCAACTAGATCACTAGTGCTTAGTTGGGTCTTGAGGGATCCTTAGCAGCTGAATGGTAGGATTTTCGTTGTGCGATCCTCAACAACGGTGTGCAGTTGATGAGGAAACTGGATGAACTTATTTGGACAGCTGGTGATTCATCGGGCAGGATCTCCGTTAAAAATGTTTATGAGGCCATTGAAAACAAAAAACAAAATATGGTGATAGGTGGCTGCATAAAATCGCTATGGTCCTGGGACTGCCCATTGAAATTAAAGCTCTTTACCTAGTTGGTGGCAGAGAACAAGATTCTAACTTGGGAAAATATGCAACATAGAGTTTTTGAAGGTCCCGGCTATTGTCTGCTCTGCAAGAAGAATATGGAAATTGTGTTCCATTTATTTGTTGAATGACATTTCACTTGCTCTGTTTGGGAAAGAATTAAATCATCCTTAAAATTACCTGGGGCTTGGACGAGAAATTCCATGTCTGATCATTTTAAAAAATGGTGATTGTTTTTTTCAAACTTCCTCACTCTTCCGATTTATATATGCTGGAATATTTGGATCGAGAGGAACCTTGCTATCTTCGAGAATGGGTTATCATCTATTCAGAAGGTGTTGTTTCTGTCTTTACTGTTCATGGTTGATTACAAGTTACCAATCAAATCGAAGGCTATTAGGAGAGGGACATTGCAGCGTGTGGTGGAGGGCTTGATTGGTTGGTTTGATGGGGCAACAGTTGCATCTGGGAAAAGCAGTGGAGCGGGTGGGATTTTAAAGATTAGTGAACACAAAATATTCAAATGGCCTATTAACTGTGGTCCTAGGACAAATACCAGAGCAGAGTTGTTGGGAGCGTGGGCACTTCTAACTTTAGCTTCACGGTTCGCTATATCAGAGCTTTTGGTGCAGGGGGACTCTAAGATCGTTATTGACTGGCTGTGTGGAAAGGGTAGCCTCTAGGTACTTACTTTGGAATGTTGGAAGGGAAGACTTATTGATCTATTAAAGCTTTTTCATAATGTAACCCTCGAGCATATCTATCGAGAAGATAACTCTGAAGCAAACATGTTATTGAAACAGGCTTTGCTAAAAGTCCCTAGGAAAATTGAATACTTCCAATGTGAAGGGGATCATGAAGGTCCTCATTTATATCTAGACCTATACTAGATTTGGAAGATCACATATGTTTTTTGATGTTGGAAGATTAGCGGGAGGCTCTAGTGGAGATCCTTATCTCTAAGCTATATGGCAGGAGTCTTTTTGATGTTATAGTTCTTGTTTTTGGAAAATCTTAGATGGAGCTGGGATTTGTGGGCATGTGTACTAGTGATGGGATGTTTCTTCTTGACTTGTTGGGTATAGGGGTCTTTGGCCCAATGTTTTGTTTTTTGGTAAAAGAATAGTTTATATTTCAATATAAATATAAAAGTACATTTTCTATGGAAAAAAAATAAAATTAAACAAAGTCAAAAGGATTACGTACAAGTGGAAAGTTATTACAAGAATAGATGGAAGTATCCTTGAAAGTAGGAGATTGCTATGTGTTCTCCCCCAGGTAAGCCCCAGATATGAAGATTATATGAGAACTCGACTTTCACTTGAAAATATCAGCATTGATGTATGATGGAAAAGGTATATTGATAATAGTCTCGACTACTCCTCGCCACAAAGACGCGGATACATAGTCAGTCCTCTACCATAATTATGAATGGACGGATGCGAGAAGACGCTTGGAATTCATTCGTCACAGAAATGAAAGGAGAACCCGCAACGTTGCTGCCCGTCCAAATAAAATATCACGGACTTACAAACTTAACTGTCTAGAGTCTTAAAAGTCAAGCACATTCTAATTGGCGCGTGTTGACTAAAGGAATACGTACAAGATTGGGTCTGTACAAGATTGGGTCTGTACAAGATTGCTGTATGTTGTCCAGTTTGTGAAGTCTATGAAGAAGACGACTTGTATAATATAATAAAAGTATCCGAATATTAGTAATGGCAAGTATAGAGAGGAGTTTGTTGACTGGTCCCCGCCACAAAGACTTGACTAAATAGTCAGTCCTGCCATAATTATGAATGGACGGATGCCGGAAGACGTGTGGAATTTACTTGTCCCGGAAAACAAATTGACGGTAAGGACAACAAAATACAACAAATTTTATTAATAAAATACAACAAATTTTCTTTAATAAAATACAACAAATTTTATAATGATTAAACGTGTTAATTATATCCGTCTTTACGTTATCTGGTAAGGAAGTTTCAAACTTAATAAGAGGTTAAGAAAATTAAATGTTTTGATATTGTTAAGGAGTTGGATATGGAGAGATTTAATCCTGTAACAATTTTTTTTTTTAATTCATAAAATTAGTCCCTTTAAATATTTAATAAAGATAAATTTAAACTAATAATATCATGTTGTGATTAATTTATCTTAAAAAAAAAAATCAAACAAACCTACATTCTCATATAGTAATATCATCTTCGTATATAAAACCTTTTTAAAATTATCTTACATATACTTTAAATTATCTTTATAATTTTAAACTCAATTATGAAACTCTCTTCTCAACTCAATAAGGAAACTTTCTCTCTCCTCCAATCTATCTTCATGTTTACTTTTAATTTTAATGGAATACAAATGGTAAAATGTTGTTTGATTTGCTCTTGTGTTAATTTACCCCATATTTGTTGGGGCTTTTTGCTTCAAATCACATTGATTACCATGAAAGAATCATTTTCATCCACTTGCACTTGTCTCCAAAGAAGTAATGATGAAATTATATTGACATTGATGTGTATATGGAAAATGTATGTGAATATTAGTAACAAACTATTATCCATGGACGGATGCGAGAAGACGCGTGGAATTTATTTGTCCCGGAAGGGGGAGAGGAGAACCCACAACGTTGCGCTCATCGGCGCGTGTTGACTGTGCAGTCTTCTGCACTACTATTCCATGCCGTTTACCTCACGTCCGCTCTCTCCAATTCCATCTCCTTCTTCCTCTTAATGTATTTGCAGAAACCGTTTATTGTCCTCCGCCTCCTCTTTTAACTTGAAATCGCCACTGATTAAGTTTTTATCTCCTGGAACAAAAGAGCAGTGCATATCATGAGGATATGTGTCTTTCTTCTTCCCGATTCAATGCCTCTCACTGTTCGTCTTTGCCTTGTTGTTGCATCTGCTCTCCTCCTCCTCCTCTGTTCAACAACATCATGTCTCGGCAGCCAATACCAGGATTTTCATAATTTGGGTAAATTCAAATGTGGGGCCTTTTTCTTCGGCTATCCTTTTGGGCAAAATGGCAGCGGATGCGGTGACCCTGCGTTTCAGCTTGACTGTGATGACCATAGCGGCCTTCCTCTGCTTGATATCAGTGGAGAGAAATATCGCATATTGATCCCCCCTCTCTGGGGCATTAGTGGTAGCATGACAATTGTTAACGACAATCTCTTTGGGGGTAAATGTAATCTTTCAGGTAACTACTCTCAATTCTGGTCCGGCTCTCATTTTCATATCAGCGCCGATACACACACCAATGTCACGCTTTCAAGGCAGTGCAAAGAAG
>ML796967.1:315914-331749 GCA_009831015.1 Picea engelmannii | reverse complement strand
TTTGGCTTTCCTTCACAGCATTGATCCACCTATATTCCACAGAGATGTGAAAACCTCTAATATTCTCTTGGACGAGAATTTCAATGTCAAAGTGGCAGATTTTGGGCTTTGCAGGCATGTACCTGTAAATGCCTCACATGTCATTACTACCCCACAAGGAACACCAGGATATGTTGACCCAGAGTACCATCAGTACTATCAGCTGACGGAGAAATCCGATGTCTACAGCTTCGGGGTAGTTTTGGTGGAGATCATCTCTGCCAAATTAGCGGTAGACGTAAATCGGAATACAAGGGAAATCAACCTTGCTAACATGGCAATATCGAAGATTCAAGAAGGGGCTTTGCATGAACTGGTGGATCCGCAGCTGGAGATGGAAACGAATTCTGAGGTAAAGGTCACAGTAAGTGCAGTTGTCGAATTGGCCTTCAGATGCCTGGCCTCAGAGAGCGATGACAGACCACACATGAAGGAAGTTGTTGCTCAGCTTGAGGTAATCAGAGGCTTGTGGGGTGCCTGTCCATCTCCACATGAGCAGTCGGCATCGTTTCCTACCCATAAACACTGGCGATCATTCCCCAGCTCTGTCCAAGGGAAGTGGCCCATCATGACATCGGCTCCCAACGCCAGTGCATAAATTTCTCCGCTATATATAGCGGGTTAATATTAAATAGCTGACTATATACTTGCTCAATATGATGTAACTAGATCCCATAAAACATAGGTGATATTTTGTGTCTACGAGTATCTGAAATGAACTAAATCAAATATTTTTATTTTTTATTTTAACCTGCTTAATTGGGTTGACTATGTTGCTTCGCTTGATTGGGTTAGCAGTGTCCAAATTTACAATTTTAATTTATTTCATTTAAATATCAATATTCACTCCTGGTTGAGTATAAAATGGGAGTGCAAAGAAAAACATCAAAGTAGGAGAAAGGCAAAAGCGTGAGAAGCAATGCCAATCACTATCTAAATGGGAATCTAAAGATTGGTATAAGTTTCATATGGATGTTCATGCCGGTTTTTTAATATTATGTTATGTTGTTTGATTGTTTTTTTTTTTTTAAATTTGATTACATGTTAAAATTAGGAGGGGTAGGATATGTATATTTTAGTAGATTTTAATAGTTAAATTATGTTGGTTTTTTAATATTATGTTATGTTGTTTGATTGTTTTTTTTTAAACTTGATTACATGTTCAAATTAGGAGGGGTAGGATATATATATTTCAGTAGATTTTAATAGTTAAATCATAGAGTGGAAAAGGTCCTTTGTCATATAAAAAAGAATTTTATACACTAATTTTGTTCGATTTAGTCATGATTTTAAAAATAAATTATTATTATTATAAGATAATGAATAGTTTATCTTGTTCAGTACATTGAATGATTTGTCTTATTCATACATTAGGTGACTTGTCTTATTCAATGTTTAAGATGTAAGATGAATATGAATGTGAAGGTGACGATGTGGAGTAGAGGGTTTAATGTTTCAAACACTTAAGGCTTTTATTTTCAAACTGAAACATCACTCATAAAAATAAAGTGAGATATTTATGATCCTTGCACTTTATAAAAGTTTGGAGTAACAATTTTAATATTTATACAAATTAGGTTTTTTTAAAGTCAATAGAATTTGAGTCAAAGACAAGATTAAAGTAGGTTATTTTGAAGACAACAAATAAAATCATCTTTAAATTTAGTCTTTTTAAGATAAATTTTGCAAGCAAATTAATTGTAGGTAATGTGGAAATGTGATTTCATTCAAAGTTAATATGAACAAATTTGTGGTGAAGTTTTACTTATATAACTAGGAGTTACGGTTCTTTTTTATTATTATAATCATTTAGCACATTAGTTGCATAAATAAGATTAGTGAAAGAGAGGTAATCACAGAAACAATAGAGATACATAGATAATCTTTGGAAACCCTCATGGGGGAGAAAACCCAACAAAAACTTTCTCAATATAGATAGACCAAAGATCGAACAAAATATCCTCCTCTACTCCTTCACTAGGAAGAGTAGCACACCACTTAACCAAGAAATACTAAGAGATAGACCAAAAACCCTCCTTGACGTCACCCCCAATTACAACATCTTCTCCTCCAAGACTTGTGCACTGCAGAGCTAGGTGTGTATGTGTCCAAATGAGGCATTGTCCTCTCTTATAAATATTGTTCTCACCAACCTATAATTAGGTCTGGGCCGACCTCTCACTTTACCCTCTTAATTTACAATTAACTGTCAAGGCACAATAGGTCCAACTTTTACTAAGGCACAATAGGACCTAATTAAATATAATATAATAATATTATTCAACTCTCTCCCAGGTAGAATATTCTTCGAAGTTACAATATTTCAACACTCCCCCTTAACAAGAAGGGTATTCTACTGGCAACATTAATAACAATTGAATGGACTCATTACATCATCAAGAGGAGAGGACATCGTCATCAACATCGAGAACACTGTTGGTCATATCTATAGGTCATCGCAAGTTTTTCTCATCATCAACATCAGTAGAAAACGAACATCATCATCGTCTATAGTGTAGAGCTGGAGTAACATCATCATCATCAACAACATGAAGCTGGAACATCAACATCAACAGAACGAAGTTGGAACAACAACATCAACAACACAAAGTTGGAACAATATCATCAACAACACGAAGCTGGAACATCAACGTCAACAACATGAAGCTGGAAAAACAACATCATCAAAAACACGAAGTTGGGATAACATAATCAACAACACAAAGTTGGAACAACAACATCATCAATAGAACGAAGATGGAATAACATCATCAACAACACGAAGCTTGAACATCAACATCTATATGTGGCAACAAAATGAGGTAGGTGCATCGACAATAACATGTGTGGTACTTTGACAGATCGTCCTTACTGGACCTTCGGGATTTTCCCAGGAATCATAAGATTCCCTAGGATATAGAATCCTAATTGAGCTACCATGTGGTACTCTGACAGATCGTCCTTACCGGACCTTAGGGATTTGCCCAAGAATCATAAGATTCCCTAGGATATAAAATCCTAACTGAGCTACCACTACTGACCACAGTTGGCATATACATGCAAAAGTACTCTGAAAGACCATCCTTACCGGACCTTCGGGATCTGCCCAGGGATGATCAGTCCCTTAAGATATAAAATCCTAACTGAGCTACCTGTTGTTGGTCAGGATACCATAATATCATCAACATCACTCCCCCTTTCAAGGGAGGTCCTTTCAGACTAAACCAAGCTTGTCTCGAAAGTACTCAAACTTCACATGATACATAGGCTAAGTCAACACTTCTACAACCTGCTCATCTGCGCCAACATATTGGAGCTTTACAAATTCCTTCTGCACCATGTGACGAATTTAGTGATACCAGATCTCTTTGTGCTTCGTCATATCATGAAACACTAGGTTCTCTTTCATATTTATGCAACTTTGGTTATCACATGGAATCATAGTAGCTTCCATCTCCATATCGAACATACCTATCAACAACTTCCAAATCCATATGGCTTCACAACTGGCGGAGCATGCTGCAATGTACTCCACTTTTTCTGTACTAAGAGAAATATTGGGTTGCTTCTTGCTTTTCCACGAATTCATGGATGACCCCAAACTAAAACAATATCCTGGAGTTCTTTTTTTGTTTGAAGCACTTCCAGCCCAATCTGAATCAGTAGAGCCAAACAATCTGAAGTCACAATCTCCATTATAACAGAGACCATAATGCACCATACCCTTACGGTATCTCATCACATGCTTTGCATCTACAAGGTGAACATGTCTAGTGTCCACTAGATATTGACTCAAGGTGTTCATAGCAAATCATATATCTGGCCTAGTATTCATCAGATACATCAATGAACCAATAATTTTTCTGTAAAGAGTAGCATCAACTAACTCCGACGAAGTATCAACAAGGAGCTTCAAATTCATCTCCATGGGTGTGGCCATTGATTTACATTCCAACATGTCAAACTTCTTCAGTATTTCAACTGCATAATTCCCTTGGTTAATGAAAATCTCTTCTGGGTTCTGCCATACTTCAAGACCTAAGAAATAGTGCATCAGGCCTAGGTCCTTCATTTCAAATTCAATGAAAAATTTCTTCTTACAATATGTGATGATATTTTCTTCATCTATAAAGAATAAGTCATCCACATATAGTAGCAATATAACTGGTCCATCATTCTTAATCTTGGATCAAATTTACTCTTGGTAAAGACCAAGCTCATCAGAAAACTATCAATCCTGCCATACCAAGCTCTTGGAGCTTTCTTCAACTTGCAGACATGAGTCTTCATGTCATGTACTTCGAAACCAAATTTTCACATCACATTGTACCAACCTGGTACACTTTCTTAGATGCATCTCAATCTTCATAATCATGTGTTGGTTCTATGTGCCTTCTGCAAAGCACTATTTATATCACTATCTGAGGGTATGTCCTCTACTTTTTTTGCAACGATTCCTTTTGGAACCAAGACTCTGCACCTGCAACTGCTATTTTTGAAGATGAATTGACTATTCTAATCTCATTGTAGCTGTTGAACTCTGAGAGTAGCTCGTCTACTCCATCACGACAACACCTTCATATGAAACTGAGAGTGGATCAATGACTGACACTGAGGGTAGCTTATCCTCTTTCTATGGTGGTAAATCAATCTTCTATTGTAGTCATGTATCCATGGTCTGACTAATGTACTGCACCAACTAACACTAGAGATAACTCAATCTCAAATACAGGGATTGTCATACTTTCTCCCTCTGAATCTCATACTGTGTCAGCTTCTTTTAATGAATCGTGTTTGTTCTATATATACTTCTTCTGATTACTGGAGCAACTGTCTCGTCATAGTCTTCTCCCTCTTGCTAGGAGAATCCTCTAGACACAAATCAGAATTTGTACATCTCTATACTATTATCTGCAACATGCTTGATCTCTTAAATCAATTTTGGAAGTCACCACTGACTTCCCTTCTAGTCTTAAGGAAAAATCCATATCCTAGTCCTTCTGACTGGCTTCCTCCTCTGTCATTGACACAAGGGAATCTTCTCAGAATATTTCATGTCTCCTAGAGGTCTCTGAAGCTACGATCTAGTCTTCTCAACTCATGGCATATGTCTGCTAGTCCTGGAAGACGTCTCTTTTTCCAATCTGATCCTTTCTGAGATCAAGCTTACTTTGAGTCTTGATTTCTTCTGAGTCTACAAAAACTTCATAGTCTCTATATGATATACTTGGTGTTTGAATACCAAGTATTAATATGAAAAGATGAGTCAGACTTCAAACAAATTTTTCTTCCTATCAAGGTGGCTTCATTATCCATTGACCAAGTCTACTCTGAGTTCTATTCTAATGTTCAGTCATCTTTGGAGCCTTCTGCTTCTTACAATCAATCTCCATATGCGATACTATGTATCTCAAAAGTAGCTTCTTCTTCATCTTCTTTGGTACATGGATGCATATGGTCATGTATACAACTTGGATAGTCTGCTTCATGTCTCATCTAATATGTTTCCTCATGCAACCATCACTATAGCTTCCTCAAGTTTATCACTTGTGACCTGCCCGGAACAAGAACAACAAGGGAGAAACAACAAACACGAATAATACTCTTTATAATAATAATAAAAACAATAGTGAGAACGATCGTCACAGTAGCTCCTTCAGAGATATCACTTGTGACCTGCCTGTAACAAGGGTAAAAAGTAAAACATACAATGATAAGTAAGAGATAAACACTCTTCTGGTGTTGTGATCAATCATTCCTCCATGGTAACCTGGAACCAAAACAAGAAGTTTCTCCTAGAGGAGATGTTAGTTATATATGGTAGATGATTACAATAAGCATTTATCTCAATAATGCTCACATGCTACCAAGTATAAAACTCTTCAAAGATTGCTATCACAACTATAGTGTTTACTTGTAATGAGGCAGTTATCAAACTTGACATGTGCAAATTTTAATCTTATCAACTTAATCAATCAAAACTGGAACCTTGAGTCTTGTCCTCAAGAATGAGTGTTGTTTATTTTCTTCCAAGTCTCCCTCACTCAAGATGACAAGTATTATCTTCAACCTGTCCTCTGTACTAAGATAATATGCTTACTTGATGGGAATCTGAGTTAGAGAATAAAGTCTATAATTTCAACCTTAATCAAGCTAATACTTTTGACTTTGATTTTGAGCAATGGTTAGTATGATAGTCATAAATTCAACAGATCAAAATACAATCTAGATGTTCATAAGATCATAACAAATAGAGGAATATTAAATTGATCAAACATGAGGTGCATAGTTCCTCTAAATGCGTTAGATCTGAGATCCATATGGATCTACGATTTTTGTTTAGCCAAAAGATCCTTTCTCCTGCAAATACCATTTAAAATAATGATACAATTTAAACATATGTAAGTGCATACCTCTGACAACATCGACAAGTAGTGGCACCATCTGACAGCAGTGGTAAGCAATAATGAACCTTTAAACTTCAAAGGTGCTTCAACTTGTAACTTAAAGTTAGTTGGATATTTTCTCGGGTAAGGTGCGCTAGGACAATAAAAATCATTCCCAACACTTCACAAAAACTTTCACTGCAACTGGTCCTGGCACTACAATTGGTGTTGCAACTCGCATGAAGGAACTGAAACTGCAATTGCAACTGATATTGCAACTGCAACTGCAACTGATACTGCAATTGCAACTGCAACTACAACTTAGGGTTTTATGAGGAAACCCTAATTTATCAAACTTCAAATTTCAGAATTCTGATCCAGGGACTAGATGCGCCATCCTAGGGAGAGTTCCAAGGTGTGGTTACTTTCACCAATGTCCTCCTCAAACAAGGAAAAGTTCACACTTAGGGTTTATGTGAAAACCTTAATTTTGTAGCAGCTACAATACTGAAACTGAATCTTGGAGAGGGTGTGTTGAAGCTAGCCACTTCTTATAAACTATGAGTTGGTCTCTTTCATGCCTTCTCTAATACCATGTTGAAGTTTTACTTATACAAATAGCAGTTATGATTATTCTTTATTATTATAATCATTTATCACATTAGCTGCATAAATAAGATCACTTAAAGAGAGGCAATGACAGAAACAATAGAGACACACAAATTATTCTAGGAAATCCTCATGGGGGAGAAAACCCAGCAAAAACTTCCTCATTATAGATAGACCAAGGACCGAACAAAATATCCTCCTCTACTCCTTCACTAGGAAGAGTAGCACACCACTTAACCAAGAAATACCAAGATTTAGACCATAAGCCATCCTTGACGTCACCCCCACTTGCAACATCTTCTCCTCTAAGACTTGTGCACTACAGAGCTAGGTGTGTATGTGTCCAAATGAGGCACTAGTCTCTCTTATAAATAGTGGTTTGGCTAGCCTATAATTAGGTCTTGGCCGACCTATCACTTTACCCTCTTAATTTACAATTAACTGTCAAGGAAAAATAAGGTCTAGTTTTACTAAGGCACAATAGGGCCTAATTAAATATAATATAATAATATTATTCAACTATTTCTCAGGTAGAATATTCTTCAAAGTTACAATATTTCAACAACTTGTATATGTAATAAAGAAACATGTATGCAACATGGTATCATCTTTAAGGTACTTTAGAGTCAAGATTGGACTATCCCAAAAACATGTATAATTTGGGGAATAATTAAAGAATGTAAGTGTTAAATTCTCTTGGTTGTATCTATGTTACTTTTTTTAGGTCTTCAAGAGTAGATTTCCTTACAAATAATTGTCTTAATTATTGGCCTAGTGAGATGGGGAGCATTAATCAATAATTTTAGAGTGGATATGGGGAGAAAGCAAAGATGCATTTAACTAAGAAAATCTAAGAGTGCCACTATAATGATGGGGGTATCAAATTCTCTTAAAAACATGGTGACTCTGGCCAATGGAATCACTTATGAATTAAATTGCTTTGAAGTGGGTAAGTTATAGTGATTCTAGTTCCTAACAACTAGAAATAAAAAGATTGAAAAAATAAATGAAGCTTAACACTAGCTAGTGTCACCAACTAGGTAGATGAGTTGAAAGGAATAACAAATGAAAAATAGTTGAATGTATACCATGGATAGAAATTAAATGTTAGTGAACCTGAGAGTAAACTCAACTAGTTTTTTAATAGTAAATGCATTCCTAAATAGGAAGTAAACTAATGAATGCAAATATAACAAGTAGAACTCTCAATTAATGTTGGAAAATAATTGGTATGGCAAGCATGGGAGGAGTTTCTTTTATCCCGACAAAAATCAAGTGCTAGAGATAGCTTGATGATAGCCTCAAACAATGAGGAAAAGACAATAATGTCACTTCAAGGCATTAATTTGTTACTCAATCATAACATATCCATCATCACCATAATTGGAAATTCAATTCTCATCATTCAATTGTTACTATTTTGCAAACCCCTAAAGGAATCATGAGAATCAAATATTACATAGAGAGCAATTTCTCTAACTAAGCTATTCACTTAAGTGTCTTTCCTCTATGTCAATTATAAGCTCAACAAAGAGGTAGACCACATGAAAATAAAGGTTCTTTCCCACCTGAAGGAATTTTGGTTTTAAAGGATGGTAGGGGGATGAGAGCATCCCCCCTCCCCCCACCATAATCATGGTCTTAAAATTGATGTAACAACCTAGAGAAGCTACTTTAAATGGAATTGAAAGTGGTGGGCCTTCCCCAACCACTTTCACCTCATCATCATACAGAGGACATGAGAAATAAATCCCCAACACTCCCCTTCCTTATTTCATTCCAATGCCATGAAGGGAGACATGACCCCCTGCATAATTCTGGTTGATACTCCTATGTGCAAATTTTTGAATCCTAGTGATCCAAAATGGATCATTATATAATTTGTCATCTATATTCATACTTCCAAGGCAGAAAAGTTGGAGAAATTGGTTTGCAATGCCCATTTTAGTGGCAGGTCCCAATTTGGAGATTTGTGGTCCAAAACCTTACAGAGCTAGTTTGAGGCCTCAAATGACACTTTCTAGGGTCAAAAATTTATGGGAGTGGTTCCATACCCTCGACGATATTCTACACACCGAGATATTTCCAATAGTTTGAAAATCACCTTGATCGAAGCTCATATGCAGAAGTTATGCCTACCCTATTGACCACCATGGTATCAAGTGGATGCCACATCAACCCCATTTCTCACACATGTGGGGCTAGTCACATGTGGACTTTCCAGAATATTTAGAAGGTCCAAAACCCTAACATTAGTTGAGGGTTGAGGCATGCAAAAGCCTTAAATCTAACCCTAGATAACTATTAGGCTATGTTATATTTTGGGCTGCTAGGAAGAGAAGGGGTTCCATTCTTTTACTATTGTACTTGTTCCATAGTTGAGTAGAGAATCTAGTAGTGGGATAATATAGCCAGAGGAGGAAGAATATTCTATAGCAACCATTCAGACCATAGTGTCATATGAAACTCCATAAATAGTACCCCTTTCTTTGTAGTTTCATTTCATAATAGAAGAAGAAAGAGGCCTCACCTTCTAGTTGGATTTTCTCTCGTATCAAGTTTCCTAGGTCATATCTTGTGTTCATTTGTGTAGATCATTAGAATTAGTAGAACACTTGAGAGATTTGGAAAAGGTATTTTATAAATTACTTTCACCATAATAGTTACTTCTAGATTAGTGTATTTACCATTCTAGGGCCATGTAGTCTCAAATGCATCCAATCTTGAAGGTTGATCTCGTTGAAACCAAGAGGTAGAGTCTAAACCCTAAGGTGCAAGCACATTTGGGCCTTAGGCTTTAGGCTTTAAGGTTCTAACCCTAACAAGGACAATTCAAAATATTTGGACAAGTAAAACTTTGTGAGAGGAAGAACCACTTCTGTTCCTCTCTTAGGGTTTCAATAAAATACGACTTCTTGCAACAAAATAGTAATTTCACCATTTACATCAACAACATACCATAGAATTGCAGAAAATTACTTACTTCATCCAACAAACCAAGAGCATTTAACCCTAATTGCAGAAATATTCATCTAAAATCAACATAGCATCCACAAGAGACCATTTCCAAGAATGGCACATGAGAGAGAGAGAGAGAGAGAGAGAGAGAGAGAGAGAGAGAAGGCTTAAATAGAGAATCACTAGAAGTCTTACCCCACAAATGGTGAGGAATCATCATCCAAATGAAAATGAGTGCCCGCCTTTATATATGAGCCTAGGCTAGCACTTTCTCCACATAACATAACATAACATAACATAACATAACAAAACAATGATTCAAGTGGGGTCAACCCCTCATTTTGTTGGACATTGGGATTAGCGCTTCCTGTGAGTTTCGCGACATGGGTTAACCCCCTCTTTTGGAACCTAACTCTGACAATTGTGGCAGAGACTAATGCCTACAGGTTTTGGTCTAATGACAATCATAGTCCAAAAAATGCTATCAGAGTGATAGGTGTCGAGTTCAAAACTTGCCTAGCACGTGCTAGGGGGGATTGTTGGACATTGGGATTAGCGCTTCCCGTGAGTTTTGTGACATGGGTCAACCCCCTCTCGTGGATCCTAACTCGAGTGATTGTGGTGGAGACTAATGCTTGTGAGTTTTGGTCTAACGAGAATCGTAGTTCAACACATTTAACCTTTACAAAATGTAATAAATGAAAAAAACATCATAAATGATCCACATGTGCGAGACATCAAGCCCTCTTGGGCAAGGAGGAGGCCTCCAAAGGCCACATGGCACCAATCTAGAGTGAGGTGGGAGAAAATGATGTTTCTCCTCCCTAAAATCCATGTCAACCATAATCTATACCCCATGTTTCTATCAAACCCTAGCTATGTCAAACCATATAAGATGACACCATCATTAAATAGGGCCAATGTTCAGGATCTAAGTGTTGCATCTAAGCTAGAGGGAGCTACATCTTATATCTACAAGGTCTTTGGTTTATTGCTTCTACAACATCACTGATCTAGTGGGTAAATAATATCTAGGGTACCCTGCTAATCCTATGAGCTTCAATCCCATCTGTGTGCCATCATGAATGAATCTGCGGAAACCAATCCCATCTCTCCATCGTCCAAGGTTCCAAGGATGTGAGAGTCGACGTCTGGGGGTGGTGAGTCATTGGATGACCCACTACTCTCCATTACACATGCCAAGGTCCTGCAATAAAGGCACAAGGTCCTTGGTTCAAGCCCAGGACGTCCATTAAAGAACCATGTCAGGGCCATACAAGTCAAAATAAAGTATAAGACAAGGTTAGCCAGGGTTCACAAGAAAAATTAGTCCTTAAAGCATGTAAAGTAAGTTGTAAATTAGGATATAATCCATGTAAACAATTCACCTCAATATCCCCTTCAAGCATCACACCAACTCAGGACCCCATGTGAGTTGACAAGTTTAAGTATGAGAGGGCCTTCATCCAACCCTATTAGGTGTGCAACCTAGAAAGGAAATAAAAGAACCCAGGTAGAGGTATAGGTCCCGAGGGAAGCAGGAAATAATGAAACCCTTCAAGAGTAACTGTGAAAGTGATATGGTTTTAGGGATTACTTCATGGCTTATGGTGTCATTTAATCCATTGCTATGAGCACCTTTGTGGATGGTGCACTTGATCTTGAGTTACCACTTCCTTAGTGCCATTTTTTCCAAACCCCTTTATCTACTTTTTTAATTGTCCTCTTATCATATTTGAAAGTCCCCTTTTATAATATTTCAAGCTATAACATCATTGCTTAGGAATAGGGTGAGAAAAGAAAGGGTAGAGCTCAAGTTTGGACTGGTTTTTAAGAGTCCTTTTCTATCATTCATTTCTTTCTTTAACATTATTTTATTATTCTTTTAGTAGCAAGTGCAATCAACCTTTGGGACTTTATCCCCTCTTCTCATGAGAGAATGGACCATGAACCATTACTTAAGTTTAGTACAATATGAGAGGCTTCAGGATGGAAAGTGTTAAGTATGGTGGGGAACAAAATGTTACCCTTATGAGGGCTCCCCGTTAGTTGTGGAGCCTGGTTATCTTCCCTATTCAAAGGTTTGTTTCAACCGTGCTTGGACACCATTCTCTAATGGGGGGTGTGGGGGGATTTCCCCCCAAAAACTGTCTCCAGGGGGTTCTAGGGTGGGTGGCGACAATTTTTGGAGCCCCCCCTTGGTGGGGGATTTGGGGGTAGCGCACCTGAAGAAAAATGTTTGGGAAACATTTCCTTGTAAAATATTGTAATTTCATAGTCAATCTGGACCATTCATTATAAGGTCGTAGATATGACGGTAGAAGTTATTTAAGGGTTTTATTCCCTAGAAGGAAACCCTATCTTATGATGGAATTATATTGCGGCTTTGTATGATCATGGATATTGTATTCTAAGAGAGAAGTCTGTGAGAGAAAGAAGAGGAAGTTATAATGAGTGTGTTGTAGGTTGTATCCCTTCATTTTGTTGGATAATAAATAGGAAGGACCTGGAAATTTCTCTGGTGTACATAGCCCACACTGGGTGAACCACGTATATCCGTGTCTCTATTGTATTGTGTATCTTCTATGTTTTATTTGTGCATTTTATTTTATTTTATTTCTCCACGATCCTATTTTTCTAACAATTGGTATCAGAGCGAAAGGCAACTCGAAGGAAAAGAGGGTTCCTAGTTTGAGTGGGAGCAATGGAGAAATCTGGAAAGTTTAGGGTCGAGAAATTTAACGGCCAAAAATACCAGTTATGGAAGATGTAGATGGAAGATTATTTATATTAGAAGAATCTATTCTGACCATTGGGTGGAATAACAAAAAAGTCGACGACCATGAAGGATGAAGAATGGGAGGTTCTTGACAGAAAGGAACTAGGAACAGTACAACTGAGCCTAGCAACATCGGTGACCTTCAATATTTCAAAAGAAAAGACAATGAAGGAGCTGATGGACACATTGGCTAAAATATATGAAAAAGCCTCGACGTCCAATAAGGTATTTCTAATGAAGAAATTATTTAATATGAATATGTCAGAAGGTGGGTCTATTGCAGATCATTTAAATGAATTTAATATGGTTACTAATCAACTAAGTTATGTAAAAGTGGACTTTGATGATGAGGTCAGGGCTCTTCTAATCCTATGCTCATTGCCAGAAAGCTGGAATGGCTTGGTCATGGATGTAAGTAACTATGTCTCTGGTTCAAACACTCTAAAATTTGATGATGTTGTTGGTGTTATCCTTAGCGAGGAAATGCAACGGAAATTAATAAGTGAGACATCAGGTAATGCATTAAACATGGAGAATAGGGGAAGACAAAATAATAGAGGAAAGGGATCAGGGAACCATGAGAATTCTAGGAAGGGTAGACCCAAATCTACACTGGGAAAGATAGAGAGCTGAAATTGTGGGAAGAAAAGACATCTAAAGAAATACTGCAGAGCTCCAAAGAAACAAAGAGATGGACAACATGAGAAAAATTAGGAAGCAAATGTAATAGGTGATGTGTTACACGATGCTTTGATTCTTTCTGTAGATAATATTTATGAGTCTTGCGTAGTAGATTCTGGGGCTTCATTTCATGCCACACCTGATAGGAAACATTTTCTAGACTATGTTTAAGGTGATTTTGGACAGGTTCATTTGGGTGATGATGCACCATGCATAATTGTTGGAATGGGTAAAGTACAAATAAAACAAAATAATGGAAACTAATGGTTGTTTAAAGAGGTAAGACATGTTCCAGATCTAAGGAAAAATATAATTTCAACAAGGCAGTTGGAAAGTGAAGGTTGTATATCCATATTTATAGATAAGGTGTGGAAGGTCACCAAAGGATCATTGCTGATAGAAAAAGGAGAGAAGGTAGGTACATTGTATTTATGTAATGGTAATATTGATTCTTCTATCTCTTTAGCTTCTACATGAGTGGATACAACACTTTGGCATCACAGGCTTGGTGTAAGGTAGCTAGAGAGGTAGTGGGGGGGCCCAGAGGGCCCATAGTGATAATAGTGGAGGTCAATCAATGTAAGGTGGACTAGGTCCACTATATTATTAAATAAGGCCCACTATGGTAGTTAGATATAATAAATGGGTAATTAGATATAATAAATGTAAGAGGACTTCTTAGAAGGTTCTACTTCTAGAAGTTTACTCCTCTAGAATGTTCTCAGGTGATGGTAGCACTATATAAAGGGGTTCAAGCAATGTAATGAGACATGAAAAGAAGTATTGTATTTGGAGCGGTAGCTCAATAGGAGGATGCCCCCTCGAAGAGGCAAGTGAACAGGAGAGGATCCCTTCCATAATAGGATCCATTGTATGGTGTTGCCCTACCTCAAGGGTTTGATATAATAAAGTTGTGATTTTCTATATTGTTATTCTATATCTGTTGTGGTTCTTTTGAATTCAGTATTAGGTTCTTAACAAGTGGTATCAGAGCACTTTCCTTGGGTAGACATTGTGGGCAAATATTTTTTATGTTTGCAGAATTTTTTTTTTCGGAGCAAAAAAAAGAGGGCCGCGACATTCTCGAAGTTTTCGGTATATTTATATACAAAATTTGCAGAAAAGGGTTGTAGATATGAGTTCCTCTCAGAAAAAAAACCCAATTTGAAAAAAAAAAATCGTCCAAAATGGAGTCCGGGAAGTCAAGATATTGAAGTTTTAAAATCTGCAAATTTTCAGGATTTTTTCCGCGGACGACGACGATAATTTTTTTATTTCTATAGCATCTGGAGGCCGAATTTGCCCAAATAAATTATAGATTTGATTTCCTCTCACAATTTAACCCAATTTCAAAAAACAAATCAGCCAAAACGGAGTCCTAGAAGTGAAGTTATGAGCATTTTAACTTCAATAGTTTTTTAGGGTTTTTCTAGAAAAAGCCGCGATTTTCTGCCGTAACTTATTGGGTGAGTTCATAGGATGCTCAGATGGCTATTTCTTCTCAAAACCTGAAAGAATTTCTTGAATCATTCAAAGCCCAATTGTTTCACACATTGGATGACAGATTGGATGGATTTGTACATGGCCTCACAGACAACCTCACAGACGGCCTCAATGATAATTTTCGTAGTATTCAAGATTCATTGAATAACATGCAAGAGAGATTTCTTATGGAGGGCCTCAGGGATGAATATAATCAATAAATATATGCTTGGTATGATTTTGAGGCAGATTGTGATGATTGGTATATGGATATTTGTCATTTTTGGGATGAAAACCACTTTCATATTTTATTTGATGACTCTACTCCACCTTCTGTAGAGAACATCAATGTCCCACATCAGGAGCTAGTTACCAACATTCAGTCTACATATTCTACAGTGGTATTATTCATTCCAGGTTCTTCTATGACCCTTTTCCACTATGTGGATGGATCTTCTTATTTGGATCCACATGATAGGTGTCAGTCTTTGGAGCATCATTTGGAGTTGGTTATTGGGTTCCAAAATCTTCCACGGGGAGTTCACATGAGCACTTGGACATGGGACCCGGGCTTAAAATGGTGGTTGGACTACTTTAGAATGGTGGATTTCCTTTCTACATGGGACCTTGGTTCTTCAATCTTCTTCAGCATTATGGTCCACAATTATCCATGGGACCTTGGTATATGGTTGTACATCAAGCGTTGAGGACAACGCTTTCATAAGGGGGATGGAATGTAAGGTAGCTAGAGAGGTAGTGGGAGGCCCAGAGGGCCCATAGTGATAATAGTGGAGGTCATTCAATGTAAGGTGGACTAGGTCCACTATATTATTAAATAAGGCCCACTATGGTAGTTAGATATAATAAATGGGTAATTAGATATAATAAATGTAAGAGGACT
>ML796967.1:305447-315864 GCA_009831015.1 Picea engelmannii | reverse complement strand
AGCTCAATAAGAGGATGCCCCCTCGAAGAGGCAAGTGAACAGGAGAGGATCCCTTCCATAATAGGATCCATTGTATGGTGTTTCCCTACCTCAAGGGTTTGATATAATAAAGTTGTGATTTTCTATATTGTTCTTCTATATCTATTGTGGTGCTTTTGTATTCATTATTTGGTTCTTAACACTTGGACACATGAGTGAGAAGGGGATGCAGATACTTCACAAAAGGAATTTGCTTCTAGATCTTAAACAAATAGATATGGATTTCTGTGAGCATTGTGTTTATGGAAAACAAAAGAGAGTCAGATTTCACAAATTCATTAAAGAAAAGAAGAGTGAAAGGTTAGAGCTTGTGCATATATATTTATGGGAACCATATCATGTATCATCTCTTGGTGGCTCTCGTTATTATGTTACTTTTATTGATGATGAAACTAGAAAAACTTGGGTTTATTGCATTCGACAAAAATATGATGTTTTTGATACTTTTAAGAAATGGAAAGATTTGGTTGAGAATGAGATAGGAAAAAGGTTGAAATGTCTCAGATTAGACAATGGAGGTGAATATTGCATCAAGGAGTTTTATTATTATTATTCACACCATGGGATTCATAGAGAGAATACAGTTCTAGGAACACCACAAGAAAATGGTGTGTTAGAAAGGATGAAAAGGACAATAATGGAGCATGCAAGGAGTATGAAATTGCATGATGGGTTGCCCTTACAGTTCTGGGAAGATGTTGTAGATAATGCTATTTACTTAATAAACAAAGGACCTTCAATCTCTTTGGATAGTGGAATTCCATAGGAGGCATGGACAGGTAAAAAGGTAAACTATTCTTTTTTGAAGACTTTCGGTTGTAAAGCATTTGTACACATTGATAAAGAAAATGGAACAAAGCTTGAGGCAATATCCAAGAAGAGTACCTTTATTGGATACAATGTTAATGATTTTGGTTATCTCTTATGGGATTATGAAAATCACAAAATCACTAGGATTAGAGATGTCATATTCAATGAGAAGGTCATGTACAAAGATCAGTTGTAGGGAAAGAAACATGAAAAAGAAAAACCAAAATACACAGTGCTTGATGAGATCACTGAAAAATAAATTCCAAATGTACCAAAAAATCAAAATGAACAACAACAAGAGAAACATGTACCTCAAACTCCTACAAGTGTTGTTATAAGATCTACCAGGTTAAGTAGACCCCCTGAACGATACTCTCCTTCATTGTAGTATTTATTGTTGATTGATTCTAGTGAACCAGAAGGTTATGAAGAGGCAATGCAGGTAGATCCTAAAAGGAAGTGGGATCAAGGCATGAAAGAGGAGATGGATTCCTTGGTAAATAACCAGACTTGGGACTTGGTTCAGTTTCCTACAGGAAAAAAAGAATTGTAGAATAAATGGGTTTATAGGTTGAACGAAGAATATGGAGGCAAAAAGAGGTACAATGATAGACTTGTTGTAAAGGGGTTTGCACAAAGAAAGGTATAGATTTTGATGAAATATTTTCTCCTGTTTTTAAAATGACTTCAATTAAGACTATTTTAAGTCTTGTGGTAGTAGAAGATTTGCATCTTGAACAATTAGATGTAAAAAAAAAACTTCTCCATGGGGATTTGGATGAAGAGATTTATATACAACAACCATAGGGGTATGAGGTCAAAGGGAAGGAAAATTTGGTATGCAAGTTGAAGAAAAGCTTGTATGGCCTAAAGCAAGATCCAAGGCAGTGGTATTTAAAGTTTGATAGGTTTATGACAAAACAAGGTTATAGTAGACATCATTATGATCATTGTGTTTATTTTAAAAGGCTAGAAAATGGAAGCTGCATTATCTTGCTATTGTATGTAGATGACATGCTTGTTCCAGGGTCTAATATGCAGTATATAAATGTTCTCAAGAATAAATTATCTAATTCATTTGCGATGAAGGATTTGGGCACTGCAAAGAAAATCCTTGGTATGATAATAACAAGAGACAAGAAAAATCACAAATTGACATTGTCTGAGGGTGAGTACATAGAGAAGGTGTTGGAGAGGTTTAGAATGCAGAATCCAAAACCAATTAGTACACCTTTGGCGAACCATTTCAAATTAACTAAGGAAATGTGTCCCAAGACATAAGGGAAGATAGAATACATGTCCAGGGTCCATTATTCATCAACAATTGGCAACTTAATGTATGTGATGGTTTGCACAGGACCACATATTTCACATGCAGTGGGAGTTGTGAGCAGGTATATGAGCAATCCAGGTAAATAACATTGAGAGGCAACAAAGTGGATTCTTAGGTATTTGAGAGGTACTTCGACTCATGCATTATGTTTTGGAGGTTTAG
The DNA here is from genome assembly GCA_009831015.1 of Picea engelmannii. NCBI lineage: Eukaryota > Viridiplantae > Streptophyta > Pinopsida > Pinales > Pinaceae > Picea > Picea engelmannii. The sequence continues at coordinate 313,520 of ML796967.1, read as the reverse complement.
AAACTATTCTACAGGGATATGTTGATTTAGATATGGAAGGTGATAAAGATAGCAAGAGGAGCACCACAGGGTATGTTTTTACTGTAGGTGGAACAACAATAAGTTGGATTTCAAAACTACAAAAGGTTGTTTCACTTTTAATAATAGAAGTAGAGTATGTTGTTTCTATAGAGGCTAGTAAATAAATGATTTGGTTACAGAGGTGTATGGAGGAATTGGGAAAGAAGTAGGAGAATAATAGGTGTTGAGGAAAATGTATGAATTACCTTACTCAATCATTTTCAGATCTTGCATGGCTAGGACAAGATAGTTGGAAATTTCACCTGGGGGTTTATAGCCTCAAAATATTCTCTCAATCCACAAGTATTAATTACAAGGACTGAAGTTGATTTATAGTTTAAATATGTTGCAAAACTAAAATTTTATAAAAAAAAAATATTGGAATGTACATAGATTTTGCGATAAAGTAAACATGGAGATCAAAAGTGAAAAGTAACAAAGTCACAAATACACATATATGAGACAAAATAACAATCTGATTTTATTTCATTATGAGATACCAAAAGTGTTTTTCTTTTTACAAAACCCCTGCGAGGGCATGGACCAAAGTCTGATTTAGAGATCCCCGATGAACACCATACAAAAAGACTCCGATAGTAAAGTAAAACTAAATTGAATAATATGGATCAGCTTGCCACAAACTGCTTCCATTTTGACTATGCAAGATATCCTTTATAGCCATGAAACTTAATTCACAAACAAACAACAATACACAGATTATCAAGGATGAATCAACAACTCTAAAACAAGTGTCTGAAAAGTGTGGTTCAGTCTTGAACCTTGTTGTCTACAATAATACCCTGTTGTCAAGAAGAGAATTAGGCTTTGAATAATCTCATAAATGAATGGAAATTGAAACTATCTCATGTAATTAAAGAGCTAACCTTAGTATTGTTTTCTCCTTCTATTCTCCCTTTGTCTCTTCCTCTCATTCAACTTTTATTATTTTCAAATAAGTTGAAGTAGTTCAACTACTTTCTTTAGTTAAGTTGATTTAACTTAACTAATTAGTTTAGGAGAAATAAATACTAATAATAATAATATAGTTAAGGGTATCAATTAATAATAACTAGGTAGGCGGGACCCCTTGTGACTCCCATCATTTCTTCCTTTTAAACCATGAAATATAATTCACAAAAGATAATCATTTTGACCATATGCCACCCTTGTAACTCCCTTGAATATCTTTTAAACTGGATAGTTAAATATCAGAAATAATTTATATCATATCCAAAAAAGAATATATATATCCACATTATCCACATTATCCACAAAATATAAAAAATAGGGCTTCTTGTCCAAAAATGTTGAAAACCATTAAGCACGGTCCTCATCAAATGAAATCATATAAAACATAATTTAAAAACCATATTGGCCACTTTGTGAGGCAATTTTCCTCTTTTCACTGTTGTTTCCCTTAGAATTTTCCGAAGTAGCCCGTGGTTGATTGGACCCTTGGGGTTGTATCTCGCTGATCACATGGGAGAATTCGTCCTTTAAATGAAGGCGGGAAGACACAGATTTCGAGGAATCAATGGAGGGAAAAGAAGGGGAGGTAGTTGATTTTCCCTTATCTTTCACAGGTTGGGGAATATCAATTTTCAATCTCTTATTGGTGTGTGAAGAATGAATTGGCGAAACAACATGGGAAATTTGGACATTGGGATTAACATGTGGTGGTAAAGACAATGACATAGTGGGCCAACCATGATGGTGAGAGACAAGTTGGTTGGCGATCTCTTGCCAACCATCATTTGTGGGGACTTCGGGCTGCAAATACACATGTGGAGGAATGGGAATGCCAAGGATATTCTGAGGAGGATGGAAAGGGGATATTTCTGGTTGAGGGTGCATTATCCCATGGCCAACCCAATTAAAGAACCTAGATTGCAACAACTAGTTCAATTCTTGCGGGTTAGCGTCAAAATGGATAGAAAATCAAGGCCTCCTATGGCCTCGATTCCAATTTTCCATGCCTCTATTATTTCGAGCATTGTTGCCTATACTAAAAAAACTCATCATGTAGAAAAAATTTGTCAGTAATAAAGCTCTTAATAAACCATACATAACACTCTGGTTACATAAATCAAAAGTTGGCTCAAAAATTGACATGAGATACATGCAAATCCATCCATAACACACCATTCATTAATTTCCATGTGAACTATTATCACCATAACAATGTTTTGATGGAATCCAAGTCTCGAGACTTAGTGAGGGGATAAACCGGTGTAGAGACGCGATAAATTGGAGGACGGGGCCACATCTAGTGGAATAAGACTAAATCTAACGGAGGCGCGGAGTCGACGGGACCCAGCGGGCCACAGATCTTAGGCACCACAGATCAACGGTCAGAGGCCATATCGGGCAGAGAACTAGCACGGAGATTAATTATTTGAAAGCGAGCCGATGAAAATATTGCGGTTTTGGCTCGGGACCACGTGGCACCACCAAATTCATATCGGGGTGAAAAACAGTCTACCCCAAACTGCTTTGCCTCGTCCCTGATATCGAGAGGTGTATATAAGGAGGGGGACCCTTGTCATTATTTTATGTTTTTTCAAATCATTTGAATGTTAAAAGTGGCGTGACCGCTCCAGTCGAACCTAAGATCAACAATGCACCAAATTCACGCGTCTTCCGCTCATTCGAAAGTATTTTTTATCATCACCATGGATCCTATCATTTTGTCTGTAACAGAGAAATATCCCTCGCCAAGCGAAGAAACCCTAATTGACAGAGACTCTGATGTGTTTCACACCGAAATAACCATCTCACCCGTCTCTGTGCCCAGATCCAATTTGTCATATCATGTAGGGAGACAAATACCCTTTCTCGAAGCGATACACGCCTCCATAGTCCCTTAAGCCATCGAAGTCACATTCCCTTTCCCGGATATCATAGGCTGGTGCACTGAACAATACTCACAGGAAGAGAGGGTCATTTTAAATAAGTTAGGGTTGGAGGTCCTGTGTAGAATAGTTATCCCACCCATTTGATACGCCCTCGACATACTAGAGTCCCCTTCCACTATGTATGAACCCTTCGAGGAAGAAAATTTAGTTACAGTTTATAGGGAATGTCCACCCAAGGTCAAAAACCTATTTTTGCAGACAATTGTCAAACCCGAGCAGTATTATGAGATTCTGTCCTTGCCAATGAATGTAAATTCCATGGTTATCGAAATCCAGCAGGCGTGTTCCATACTCAGTCAGATTTTAGGTCTAGATAATGACAAATATGTAGTTGAGGTCATGTTAGGTTTTCTGTTAACCTTTTTTTAGTCAGAATCTAGTCAGTCGGTCTGTATCAGTTTTCATAAATTCATAGCTGATAATGTACACAAACAACTAGTGAACTTCCAATCACTAAGGCACTTAAGGTATTACACATACGTGCTGAAAATGTTCCTGGAGACAAACAGGAAAGAGTTCCCTGAAGTATCATTCATCTCCATGGAATGCAAAAGAATCACAATGCTCATTTTCATAAATAATATCATGTCCACATTTTACAGCTTGATCTTCAACACCAGCCTGACAAGAGTCCCAGAGGACATGAAAAGTTACTTACAACCAAATTCAGAAAACAAAGTAGGAGATTGGGTGTTGTTCATGCATTATACAATAATTTGGGTATATGGTTATCAAGAGGCACCTTATCTTCTCCCTATCTTTTTGACACCCATAGTATTTTCCCTGGAGTTCATCAGGCAAAGAATCATCTAAGAGATAGATTATTTCCTAAAAATGCACAAGGCGTCCAACCTGGAATTTCCTTTCATCTTAGGAACATTTGTTGTGAAGACTAGATCTTTTTTATCTCAGATCTAGGCCAAACTCAAGGAGTTTGGATTTTCACAGATACAAGGGAGAAGATATGATCCACATCAGGTCATATCGAAAAGAAGATTGATGAGAAAACATGGCCCTTATGAACATGAGTATGTTGAAGGTTTTGACAAATTGGCTAATTTGGAAACCTGTGTTGATATGGAAGCCATCTTACAGCCTACTCAAACACAACAAGTGGGGCCAATCCTATAGCAGACTCAGACATAACAAACCCCTCAGAAGATGACATTCCAAGTTCCCAAAGTAACTGTCTACACCAAGAGAAGCAGTTCGGAGGCCCTAGGCACTAGTAGTCAACATACTACTCCCAAGAAGATAAAGATCAAACAATCTCCACATATAGAATATATAGAGGAAGAAGAGCCTAAGGAGCAAGTAAGTATGGATATGGTGGAGAGTTGAACCAACAAGGAATAAGTTGTTAAAAGAAGCATGCCCCAAAGTGAAAGCAACTCAAGATCTTTCAACAACAAAAAACACATTTTTGATAAAGCACCTGGAGTAGTCTACCAATCTAAAGAAGATTTAGCAAAGAAATATGTTGTGAAAGGAAGCTTGTCCATGAGTGAAATAAGGGAATTGATACCTGAGGTGAAAAATATTTCTCACCATAGGTCTTCTTTATTCTCATTTAGAGATATAGAGAGAAGACACTCAACATAGCAGTTGCAGATGAGGATAATGTGTTTAAGGTCAAGATGGATTATGAAAACATTAGTGCCCCAGACATGGTGAAATTCCACAAAAACACTAGTGACATGCTGTATTCAAACTACCTGGGTCTGAGCTTAAAGTTTTCAAGGTTAACAACTCATGCACTTAAGCTGGAGGGACAATTGAGACAAGATAAAGCATGCAACAGAGCTTGGTAGACTCAATTCAAGAGATTAGAATCTAAAGGCCCTCAGGAGATTATGTAAAAGCTTCCTTAGAAGAGAAATACAAGATGATTCAAAGCATGAAGAAGAGGCTAAGGATGTCTACCACAGAGCATCCACAAACAACAGAGATGGTTGCTTTAGAACAAGAGAAAGAGACATTTCAACAAGAAGCATTGAATTACAAGGCCAAAGTGTTGCAGCTGGAGAAGAAAAAGGTGAATTGGTCACAAGGAAAGATAGGAGCATCAGACATGGATGTTGTTGCACCTTCTACTGCAAAAATTGAGCAAAGCACTAATGGATTGGTCCATGCTATGTCCTAAGTTAGCCTGAAGGCAGAACGAATCGAGAGCCTTAAGGGAGACATATAAAAGCTGCAACAAGAAATAAGAATAAAGGATGAGAAGATGGAGCAGTTTCAGAAAGAGAATCAAGCTTTACAGGAAAGAGTAGACAAATTGAAGACAAGGTTGAAATGCAAAGGAATGTTGCAGGGGGCCAAACACGTCATCTGGGAATCTATTGCTACTGAAGTTGCTAAGTTCAGGGAATACTTAAATTTCATCGATGACAAAGATAGCATGGCCATCACAACCAGAAGCAGATACACTATTGTGAGTGAAACACTGGCAAAGAAACCTTCAGAGTGGGCCCAGAATGCTATAAATCTACTGAATTCCATTCCCACTGCTGAACTTCATACCATTGGGGTCAAATACAGGACCACATTGATCACTTAGGCCAGGAGAGTTTTTGCTAAGCATAACTTTCTTAAATCAGTCCAAACGAAGGCCATGCAGATGGAGTAGAGCATACAGGAATTCAAAGATATATTTGAAGAGTTGTTCGTCAAAGGCCTCCCATCATTTTGGGATGGAAAATGGAAATTGTATGATTAGGAAGAGTACAACTCTCACCTCGCCCAATGCACAATGGATCACTCCAAGTTTGAAAGCCTGAAGGAAAACTTGAAGGGGACAAAACTGGTGGAGTATTTAACCATAGATTTTGAGATCCTGAATTAGTTCAAGACAGTGAAGATCAGACTACCGACCATGACTTACGCCTCTTGCATTGTCCTGGAGATTTTGATCAAAGAAATGATGGAATACGAGATCCCTTCTGACTTGCAGTGGAAAGAGATAGTGTGGCTAGGAAAGACAAAATGCAGTTTTCTAGGAACCAACAAACAACCTCCATGTGTCACCAAATTTGCGAGTCTGACAGAAGACCAAAGAGAGACAGATGGCGAAAAAAGAAGTCGAGTAGTCAAAGAAATCAGTTGTTAGTTTATGAAACATTTTCGATTAATCATTGTAAATCAGTTCAGATACCGAGACTGTCATTTTAAATTATTGCAGTTGGTTTTAGAAGCTGAAACGTTTCAGTTCAACTATTGTAACCGGTTTCTAATTGAAAGGAACTCGAATTGTATAAATGCTAGAAGTTTCGAATGTATTAATGTTGGTAGAAGTGTAAGGTGTTATAAAAACAAGACCGTGGAGCAATAAAATAAAACAAATGTGGAAACAAAATACAGAAGATACACAGTACAATAGAGACACAGATTTACGTGGTTCACCTAGTGTGGGCTACGTCCACCAGATAAATTTCCAGGTCCTTCCTTTATTATTATTCAGCATATTAAGGGATACAGCCTACAACAAACTCATTGTAACTTCCTCTTCTTTTTCTCATAGTCTCTAATCTCAGAATGAAATATTCCCCAATAATACAAATCCACAATACATTTCCATCACAAAAGAGGGTTTCCTTCTAGGGAAAAAAACCCTAACATAACTTCTATCGTCAGATCTGCGACCTTATAATGAACGGTCCAGATTTACAATGAAATTACAATATACATTTACAAGTCATTTTTTCCTTTGGGGGCTTCACCCTCAAACCCCCCAGCCAGGGGGATAGCTCCCCTCGAACCCTGCAAAGGGGGTAACCCCCCTCTGCACTCCCCCGCGTGGAAGAGTGTATATACTTCTGGGGTGTAAAGTCTCCATGGGGTATAAACATGGCTGAAAACAAAAGACCTATGAATCAGGAAGATAATCAGGCTCCACAACCAACACAAGGGCACCTTCTTAGTTGTTCTGAACTCTATTGTAAATTTCTGGAGCTGAATTGAATACATATGTAGAATCTTTTGAATTCTCTATGAAAATATTCTAATGGTGGTGATATGAGTTTTGTCTCATCTCATTGTATGTATTTCCTATGTTCTTTAATTCCATTTGCATCTTCTTCTGTTTAAATTAGATAGCTAAAAAGCTCAAAATTCATCTTATGATGCTCTCGGCTTAAGAAATTTAAACTGTGTTTATTTCTTCTTAACTAATTCAGAATTTATTTTAGTAATGCTCTGATGCAGTTATCTGTTTTCTCCTTCCTCTTACACCCTCCTTAAATACAATTTATAACTCAGATTCATTGCCTCATTTACCCTTTATCCTTTGGAGATTTCTACTGTACAATCATTGTTTTCATTCACTTTCATAATTTCAACTCCATATCCCTAAGTGTCCCTCCCCTTCCTCACCAACAACTTTATAAAAAAATCCCAAAACAGACTAAATCTAGCCACTGATTTTCAAAGAAATGTCAAGTGACACGAGAGATCCCTCTCTGAGTTGAGCAGGCTAGTACCCAACTCTAAATTAGGTTGAAATAGTTACCTATGTCATTGTTGGAAATACTAAAGCAACTGAGAGGGGGGGGGGTGAATCAGTTGTTTATAAGCTTAAACAATTTTACACCTTCTTAACAATTATTAATATTTCTTCATGTGTCATCAAGAAACATACAACATATGGACAGTAAGAGTAAAGATCATCAGTCACACATAAAATACACACAGAGACAAATTTTCACGAGGAAACCCATAAAGGGAGAAAACCTCTTCTTCTTCGAAATGATAGGCAGTCTTTTTTAGTTCTGTACATCATCTACAATTGAGCACCAACTCAATGTGAGGCTGCTACCTCTATTTTACAAGCTGCAACTTGTTTGAGAGCTGCAACTTGTTTGAGAGCTCCAACTCTCTGGTTTCTCTAGCACCCACTAGAAGGGAGCACCAACTCCCTGAGTATTCCAGCACCAACTGGATGGAAGCACCAACTTCCTGAATGTTCCAGCACCAACTGGATGGAAGTACCAACTTCCAGTTACACAGGCTCCAACCTGCATAACAGAGAACACCTGTTCTCCCGAGCACCTCCCAACCTCCCTTAAATATCAATGGTTAAATACACATTCAAATTTACAGA
>ML796967.1:280863-298437 GCA_009831015.1 Picea engelmannii | reverse complement strand
CTTCATTTTCTTTTATACACTTCTCTTTTTCGATTCCACTTCCCCTTCCAATGGGAAATCCAACGACATCTCTCTTGGCAACTGAAATGCTAACCGATTCATCATTCTCAGTCGGTCTCGCTTAACGGATTTACAACTGAACCGTTACTGTGTGAGTAAGAACAACAACCCTCCGATCAAGGTTTGATCCAATGGTTCAGATCCCATCGGGATTTCACTCATCGCGAATTTGGCATTCTCATTGTCGATATGCACTTGTACTCGGAACCCCCGATTCTCTGATCCCCGATGTGATCTTTTCCCGAACCTTAGCCCCTTCTGGCTATAGGCCCATATGACCATCTATCAAGTGACCGCCACCATACCACTCGTCGGGGTTTCAGGGTTTTCAAGGATAATGTGCATACATCCCCTGGAGCTACGATATGCCGATTCCCGACCTCCTATGTACTCCTTACACCTGTCCTCCACTAACTCCTGGGTGGCCCACAGGCTATATGCCTTATCGGGAAATCGCGTATCGCGATTTCGCGATGTTTGATGTTCAGAGTTTTTGTCAATACCAAAACCCGATCCCCGAAACTCCGATGCCACCTGTCCTCTGCACTGGTTGTGCCATGCGTCGCTTAGCTGACGTGGTCTGTTGACGTGGGTCGAGTCGATGTTGATCTGACGGTTCAGATTCCGTCGGGATTTCGCATATCGCGAAATCGGGGATTTCGTTGTAGAGTGAACTTTGCCTTATGAAATCCCGATCCCCGAATTGCTGATGAGGCCTCCTGGCTGCCACGTGTCCATACAAATGAACGGTCCAGATCCCTGCTTGATTTAACGGCTGCGATTAAATCATGAAATCGCGTCTCGCGATTTTGAGGTTTTCATTGTCGAGCGAACAAGACATTTCAAAGTCCCGATCCCCGATTTGCTCCTTTGAGTTATCTCTCTCGCAACTTTTACAGATATGACGGCTCTCGTTCTTTCGGGAAATTTGTATGAGATCCTACAGTCACTGACTCTTCTTCCTTTTTCCTCTGTAAGCTCTTGCTGCGCGCGTTTTCTTCAAGGATGTTCCTCCTGAGCTTTTACTTCCAAATCCCCACGAGGTTTTATCCTTCTTATCCTGCTGTCTCTACTGTTGCCATTAATGACAACAACCATCACTGCATTCTATCCACTGAATTTGCCAACAGTCATTTGTCTATCAGCCAGACAAAACTTACAAAGTGATAACATTCTGGTGTCATTGCCGGGGAACGAAAGTGAAATCTTCTCTGGGAAGAGAAAAATTTAAATCTTTAATTTCGATTCCTGAGGGTGATAGTGAATCAAATACCTTATTGGATGAGATTATTTTTTCCATGGCGACTCCATTACTAAGAGACCATTTGTACCAAGCAGTTTGAGCTAGAAATCCTGGCTCCCAAGAGAATTCACACCAGGAGAAACCCAGACCCAGAAGTTGCAATCCTTGTGTCTGACCCTGAAAAGCTTGTACACAAAAGAAAAGAAAGACAAATTAGCCCAATTTTGTGCTTAGACCGATATCTATCCTTGCCCAAATATGGAGTAACAAGTGTTGGGTATGTGTTATATTCTTTTCATGTGTGTGTGTGGGCGCTTTAGATTCGACAACTACGTCTGCGTTTGACGATCCCAGATTGTTTTTTTTAGCGGTTTTCTAAATTAATCTTGGATTAAGGGATTAGGGTTTTGGTATCTACAGAATACCTAAAAAAATTGTATATATTGTATGGTGAATGGTGAAATTAATACAATGAAGAGTTGAAAGGTTTTCTCCCGGTTAAGGGTTTCCGGTATAAATCTTTGTGTACTATGTGTATGAGCCATTGATTAATTTTTGTTTTTCTTAAGAATCTATATGCATTTCTTTACTTCACAGGTTTAAAACCTACATGTGGTATCAGAGCTCATTTTTGGCTTAAGAGGGATGCCTTTGTTACTAAGGGTTTGGCTCGGTCTCGATAGATCAAGTTTATCTTGGGTCTGTGATAAACCTGGGTTTAGTGGAATCTTTTGTAGTGGTGATTCGAGTGTAGAAAGAGGAATGGAGAGCTCTTCTAGAATCGAGATAGAGAAGTTCAACGGTAAAAACTTTGAGCTATGGAAGCTCAAAATGGAGAACCTTCTTGTAGACAAAGAACAATGGATCGATGTGGATCTTGGTACACAGCCTACTGGTATGCAGCCTACTGGGACACAGTCGACTGGTACACAACCTACTAGTACACCACCTATTGGTATGTCGAAGGAATATTGGGAGAAGTTGGACATAAGAGAAATAAGTACTATTCGAATCTGCCTGGCAAATTCGATGTTTTTGAATGTTTCGGGAGAATCTACAGCCAAGGACCTATGAGATAAGTTGGGGAATTTGAATCAATCAAAGTCCCTGGTAAACAAGTTGTTTCTTCGAAAGAAGTTGTATCATCTTAGGATGGAAGATGAAGATTCTATGACAGAACATCTAAATGCCTTTAATACTCTGGTAAGTCAACTTGTCTCTGTTAATATTATGATTATAGAAGAAAATAAGTGTATTACTTTGTTATGTTCTTTGCTAGACTCTTGGGATAATCTGGTTGTAGCAATTGGTAGTACCACTCAATCTACATTGAAGTATGATGATGTAGTTTCATCGTTGTTATATGAAGAGATGAGGTAGAAAAGCATGGATGGTCATAGCACATATGCTTTATTTGTAAGAGGTCGTACCCAAGACAGGAATACTGGTAAGTCTTCTTGGGGGGGGAGATCTAAATATATAGGTAGATATAAGTCTCCAGGAAAATATTTGAGGAAATGCTAGAAGTGAGGTAAAACATGGCATTATAAGAAAGATTGCAAGTATAAGAAGGTTGACAAACCAAAGGGATCTGATAGTACCTCTTCCACAGAGGTGAACACCTCCACTGAAGAAGGAGGTGATGTTTACCTGACATCTACAAGTACACATGAAGAACGTGATGTATGGTTGATCAACTCAGGTGTGTCATACCATATGACTCCTCACAGGGAGTGGTTCTCTGAATATGAAAAATATGATGGTGGTGATGTATTCCTAGGACATGAATCGACATCCAAAATCATGGGACGTGGAAGGGTTAAGTTGTTGCTAAAAGATGGAAGGATTAGAACTCTCCCTGGGGTTCTGCACATTCAAAAACTAGCTAGGAGCCTAATATATGTAAGCAAGTTGGATGATGCAGGAGTGTATACTATATTTGGAAAGGACACTTGCAAGATGGTAAGAGGAGAAATGGTGTTGATGAGGGGTGTTCGGTGTGGAACTCTGTACAAGTTGTTGGGAAGAACTTATACTAATGGGTGTAATAGTTTTGTTGTCCTTGAGCAGAGAAATAAATAAGACAAGACCAATATTTTCCTTGGAAATAAGACCATACTGTGGCATGAAAGACTGGGACATATTGGAGAGAAGGGCCTTCAAACACTACACGGTAAATGTATGGTTGAAGGTATGTCTAATTGCACTCTGGATTTTGATTTTTGTGAACATTGCATATATGGTAAAAAAAATCGAGTAAGTTTCCCATTTGGTGCTACAAGAGCAAAGGGGATCTTAGAGTTGATACATAGTGATGTGTTTGGACCTATGCAAGTTCCATCACTAGGTAAATTTGTGTATTATGTTTCATTCATAGATGATTTCTCAAGAAACACATGGATTTATTTTCTTATAAAGAAATCCGAGGTATTTGATAAATTTAAAGAGTTTAAGGCTCTGGTAGAAAATCAAACAAAAAAGAAAATAAAGGTATTGAGGATAGATAATGATGGATAATTATGCGGAAATGAATTCGAAGAATTCTGTAAGAAGTGTGGTATAGTAAGGTAGAAGACTACTCCATACACACCTCAACAAAATGGAGTTGCAGAAAGGATGAACAAGACAATGATGGAAAAAGCAAGGAGCATGCTTAGTGGTGCCAAGTTAGGACATGAATTCTGGGAAGAGGCAGTGGGTACAACATGTTACCTGGTCAATCGATCACCCTCATCAGTGTGGATGATAAAAATCCACATGAGGTATGGACTGGAAAAAACCCTCTCTTGAACATCTTAGAGTATTTGGTTATGATTCTTATGTACATGTTCCAAAGGAAAATAGGAGTAAGCTGGATAATAAAGCTGAAAAATGTATCTTTATTGGTTATAAAGATGGTGTGAAAGGTTATAAGATTTGGAACCCAGAAACTAAGAAGACCGTTTACAGTCGAGATGTTGTTTTTAGAGAGGTAAAATATGTTTCCAACCAGGAATTCCTACCAAGGAAAGAAGAACCTGAGAAAATAGAGCTTGAGTTGGATGATGCAAAATCTGAATCATATGAAGAAGATGAAGCAGAAGAAGAAGAATAACCTCATACCCCAGTATTGAGGAGATTAATGAGAGAAATAAGGAAACCAGAAAGGTATAGTCCACTTGATTTTCGTTCCAATTTTTCTTTATTTATTACCGATGATGATCCCAGAACTGTCAGGGAAACAATGAATTCAGAGGATAGTAAACTGTGGAAGAAGGCCATGGTTGAAGAAATGGATGCCTTGGATAAGAATGAGGCATGGGATATAGTTGAGATGCCAGCTGGAAGAAAATATTTTGGTAGAAAATGGTTGTTTAAGAAGAAGTTTAATGCAGAAGATAAAGTGGAGAAATGCAAAGCTCAGTTAGTAGAAAAAGGTTATTCCCAGGTAGAGGGAATTGACTTTGGTGAGATTTTTTCTCCTGTTACCAAGTTAACGTCTATTAGATTTCTTTTATATATTGTTGTTGCTTTTGATCTTGAGATGGAAAATATGGATGTGAAGACAACATTCCTTCATGAGGATATGGAAAAAGAAATCTACATGAAGCAGCCAGAAGGCTTTGTAGTGAAGGCAAAGAAAGAGCTTGTTTGTAAGCTAAAGAAGTCACTATATGGTCTGAAGCAATCACCTAGGATGTGGTACCAAAAGTTTGACACATACATCCTTGGATTGGGATTTGTGAGAAGCAGGGTTGATCACTGTGTATATTCCAAGCAGGTTGGTAATCACTTCATTTATGTAGTGTTGTATGTTGATGACATGTTGCTGGTAGGAAATAACATGGATGTTATCAAGGAGGTGAAATCACAACTATCCTCCAAATTTGACATGAAGGATCTCGGTGCTGCTAACTTCATTCCGGGAATGGAGATTAAAAGAGATCGTGCAAACATGAAACTCTGGTTGAATCAGAGAAAATATGTTGAGACGATATTGTAGAGGTTTAATATGCATGGAAGTAAACCGATCAAGGTTTCTATTCCTATAGGTGTAAAGTTATATGCAGATCAGTGTCCCAAGACACAGGGCGAAGAAGAGGACATGTCCCATGTCCTGTATGCCAGTGCAATTGGAAGTTTGATGTATGCAATGGTCTGTACTAGAATAGACATTGCACATGCAGTGGGATTTTTGAGCAGGTATAGGTCAAAACCAGGGAAGGATCATTGGACAATAGTAAATAGGGTCTTCAGGTATTTGCGTGACACTACCAATTATGGATTGTGCTACCAAGGAAGACTAGGGTTGGATAGAGTGGTGTACATACATGGCTTTGTTGATGTAGACTGGGCTGGAGATCTGGATCACAAAATATCTACAAGTGGGTATGTGTTTAACCTATTTGGAGAAGCAATCAATTGGATGAGAAAAAGACAGGCTGTAGTGGCACTCTCAACTACAGAAACTAAATACATGGCAGACACTCATGCGAGCAAGGAAGCAGTATGGTTACAAAGATTGTGTTCAGGTATTGGGTTGGTACAACAAGTAGTGAGATTAGATTGTGACAGTTAGAGTGCAATATTCCTGGAAAAGAACCCAACTTATCATTCGAAGACAAAGCATATTGATGTTCAGTATCACTTTGTGAGAGACATGGTTGAAGAACAAAAGGTGTTGCTGGACAAGGTTGACACTTTGAAGAATGTTGCAGATTCATTGACAAAGTCTGTGAGCACAAAAAATTTCTCCTGGTATAGAGTATCAATGGGAATTGCTGCCCTGGATTGTTGACTATATAATCTTGTGGACCCCTAGATGCAAAGAAAACAACAAGTGGGAGAATGTTGGGTAAGTGTTATATTCTTTACATGTGTGTGTGTGGGCGCGTCAGATTCGACAACTACGTCTGACAATCCCAACTTCCTTCGCTCTCTGTGTCATGTGCATCGGGTGCTTCCTAGGGGGGTCCCAGTGGGGGGGGGATAGGCATGCCCCCCCTGGCTACGCAAAACATTCGGATCCGGGCAGTAGGCCAGAGCCGACAGGGTTCGGGGGAGTTCCCCAATTTTATTTTTTTGAGGCGGTTTTTTCTATTTTTAGCGGTTTTCTAAATTAATCTTGGATTAATGGATTAGGGTTTTGGTATCTACAGAATACCTAAAAACATTGTATATATTGTATGGTGAATGGTGAAATTAATACAATGAAGAGTTGAAAGGTTTTCTCCCGATTAAGGGTTTCCGGTATAAATCTCTGTGTACTATATGTATGAGCCATTGATTAATTTATGTTTTTCTTAAGAATATATATGCATTGCTTTAATTCACAGGTTTAAAACCTACAACAAGCATTGCATACCTTGAGTTTGACGTGAAATTTGAACAAACTCTGTTCAGAACTAAATCTAAATCTTGTTTGAACGAGGTCATTTTTGACGAAAAGAGGTTCCAAGATTTAATTTTAGCTGCATCTGCGAAGCCTATAGTGATTCATACTCAGAACCACGAGCCTCTTCAACCCCTCACAACAACCATGGCAGTTATATTTGCTCCTCTTGTACTTCCTACTCAGCTACATGATTTACCCCAAGAGTATAACCTAAGGATCAAACTGTATGATCTTGAAGGTAGTGTGTCAGCCCAGAAACATCTAGACTGGTTCAATGATTTTAGACTTGGAAGAAGTAGATTTTGAAGATGTAAAAATGAGACTGTTTGCACAAAGTCTTTCAGGAGAAGTGAGGAAGTGGTTCAGAGCTCTTCCAAAATCTAGTATCATAAATTTTGAGGCCTTTGAAACCATCTTTCTTGCAAAATGGGGCGACAAGAAAAATACCCTTTAATTGTTAACTCAGTATAAAAACATGAGGATATCACTTGACGAAACAGTGCAGGAGTTTTCAGCCAGATTTTTAAAGGTCTATAATTTGATTCCTATTGAGGTAAACCCCCCCCTAAAGCTGCTCAACTCATATATGTTGATTCACTTGAAAGTGATTTTTCTTTGTTATTGAGAGAATGAAGATCTACTTCATTAGATGATATGATGACTGATTCCATAGAGGTCGAAGTGAATCTAATGGCCTTAGGAAAGATCAAATCTGACTTTGATAGGGACATGAAAAAATCTCAAGATAAGGCACAACATTCAACCTCACAAACATCAGAAGAAAGGTTTGAAATGATGATGAAAACCATGGAGAAAATTATGGAAATAATGGCCTTAGATAATAATCCTAACACCAGAGAACATGCTGATGGCCCACACAGAAATCAAAGAAGACCAACAATCCCACAAATCAGACAAAGAAATCAAGGAAATCAGGGGAATCAAGTAAATCAAGGGAATCATGGAAATCAGGGAGATCAGAGAAATAAAGGGAATCGGGGGGACCAACAAATAAGGCCTCCTTTTCAAAATAACTATGTGAATGAGAATTATGATGAATATTTTGAGGAAAACATGAACTATTGTGATGATAAATAAACATAGGTGTTTTTGACTAAAGAAGAACATGAGCAGTTCGTGGATGCAAATGAGATTTTTATGCAAGATGAGGAGGAAAGGTTATCAGTATAAAGGGAAGATTAGCAAACATGATTTCATAATTCCATCATGCAATTCCAAAGACAATATAATCTTCAAAATCAGAAAGTACCTTCAAACCCCCCAAAGGGAAATCCTCCAAAAGGAAATCCCACTAAAGAAGCTCAGAGTAACATACCCTCTTCAAGTCAGCCCCAAAAGGATTTTTCTGCAAAGGATGTTGTGGAAAAAGGAAAGAAGAAAGAAGAGCCCGAAAATAAAATACTAGAAGCAAGGAAAGAAACAATCACCAAAGAGGTAGAGAAAACCTCATCCTCCTTTAATTTTGAAAGTGAGATGGCCAAGATCAATTTTTTTGTACCATTCGATGAATTGATCAAGAACAATGAATATATAAATCATATCATCAACATGCTTAAGATGGAACAAACTTATGATACCCTGAACATACAAGATGATCACCCAGACATTTTATTTGGTCCACGCGTAGAGGAAAATAGTGATGCTAAAGAAGTTCCCCCTTTATATGTTAGCCTAAAAATCCATGATATGACTTTGCACAATGCCATGCTAGATTTAGGAGAATATCATAACCTGATGCCCAAGGTGGTCATGGACCAACTAGGCCTCGACATCACAAGGCCTTACAAAGCCCTGTTCTCTTTTGATTCCAGGAAGGTGAAGTGCCTGGGTCTTATCAAAGATCTGGTGGTATCTTTAGCACAAATCCCATCAAAGAACATGGTTATGGATGTAATGGTTGTTGATATTCCTCCCAATTTTTGCATGTTGTTATCCATGTCATGGGCTACAAAATTAAAGGGAACTCTCCAGATGGACATGTCATATGCCACCATCCTTGTATTTGGTCAAGACAAAAGGTTGTACAGAGAGGGTTTTCTCAAATACATGGTCAACAACAAGTCACAGTCGAGTAATCATCCCATCTACTCTGTGGAAACTAAGTTGGGGTCTTCCATTTTCTTTAATGACCCGTGTTTTGAAGAGAAATAGCCAAAAATTGATATGGTTGACAAAGATAGATCTGAACAACAGATTGAGAAGTTTTCAAAGAAACAGGACAACACAGAAGATCAGATATGGAATATGAGTTTCGATGGAGTTGTCAGCAGAGAGGGAGTAGGGGCTGGCGTATGGATAAATTACCCCAAAGGAAATTCAAAATTGTGTTCTTACAAACTTGTTTTTGAGTGCACTAATAACATGGCCGAATATGAAGCATTAATATTGTGGTTGAAGGTTTTGAAAGAATTGGGTGCCAGAAGAATAACTATACATGGAGAATCTGAGCTAATTATCAATCAAATCAAAGGCATATACCCAAAAAAACATCCCAGACTGAGGGAATATAGGAACCTATTGTTAGATCTCCTTGAGAAATTTCCAGAGTATAATCTTTCAGTAATTCCAAGAGGGAAGAATCAAATTGTTGATGACTTGGATACTTTAGCAACGGTTTTAGAAATTCCAATCTTTCCTAATAGAAAATATGAGGTTGAGGTCAAGTACAGGCCAACAGTACCAGATAATATTAAGTACTGGCAGGTTTTGAAGATGACAAACAAATAGAAAGATTCCTCAAGATGGAGAATGAATTTGAGAATCTGAACATTGATGAAGAATATTATGATGAAGAGGTATATGTAGTTTCTTTCACAAAGGATGGGTACTTCGACAATCAAATTGCAAGTAGAGACATAGTTTAGCTAAAGAGCAACATCATTCCCAAGGGTCTGGTCCCATTGGAGAAACTCTTTGATAATAATGATGTGGCCAGAAGTCCAAAAATCATAGTAAATGAAGGGGATATAGAAGATTGCAATATTGGGACTCGGGAGGATCCCAAGATCATTAAGTTGTCCAGAACACTCAACCCTGAAATCAAGGAGAAATATATCAAATTAATGAAAGAGTTCCCTGATGTTTTTTCCTGGAGTTATGAAGATCTAAAATTTTATGACACCAGTATAATTCAGCATGTGATCCCAATCAAAGAAGATCACAAACCTTTCAAACATAAATTAAGAAGGATAAACCCTTTTTTGTGTCAGACAGTTGGCTTAGGTTGATGGATAGCTGGTATGGATTGTTGGTTTTCATTGATGTCAACTATTGGAGAGTGATATTATAGATTGATGTCAACCCTTGGAGAAAGTGCGATAGCGAATTCTAGTAGCACAAAGGTTTGGGTAATGGACCCAAGTTTGTTTGATGTAAAGATGACTCATTATTTTCTTGTCATGGTTGATAATAAGTACAAATGGATGAACTCCAAAGTGCCCCCCTTATGGTGAAATCCCTCACGGGAAGACGCTTTGCGGATTGAATTATCCTAGAAGTATGGTTAGAGAACCCATGCTTATTTGTGGAATAATGAGATGAAGGTTAATCAATTTTTCAATGAAACTATCCTAGATGGATATTTCTTGTCATTCCATTTCTGGTGGTAAGTGGAACATCACGTAACTCCTCATGGTTAGAGAGTTATGGCCATGAGAAGTTGGAGAACCCAGGTTTGGGTAATGGACCCAAGTTTGTTTGATGGATAATGGTATGATTTTTGATATATTTTCTATTAATACTATTCTATATGTATGGTACATGTCATTCCATTTCTGGTGGTATGTGGAACGTCACATAACTCCTCACAGTTTGAGAGTTATGGCCTTACGAAGTTGGAGGACCCTCTTATGTCGTCTAGAAGCCCCAAAAGGTCAAAGTAGTCAAAGTGGTTTAAGAGATTTTAGAAGGTAAATAATAAACTGAAGTTATTAGTGTACTATAATTCAAATTGAAAACAAAATAAATTATTTAAATAATAAATTTAATGGAGAAATTAGAAGTGGGTTAACCCTAAAATAAGGAAAGTGGGTAAAGTGATCTAGAAGATGTTTTTAAGGAAGCTACTTGGAGAGTATAAATAAGAGGCAAGGATTTCTCATTTTAGACACACTTGAGCATATTGAATACCTATAGGTGTCTAAGGTAACCAAAGGACATATAAGCCAAATTTCTAAGTGAAGGTGAAGAAAAGAAGGCCGGAATTCAAGGAAGGATAAATTATTTTGATGATGCTTTCTAAGGTATGTTATTTACAGGTCATCTCACCATTTTCTCAATAACGTTGTTTATAGAACGCTTCAGACCGTGAAATTGCTATGAAATTGAGGAAACATATCCAAGTATCTATGGTAAAAAATTAATCTTGTGGGTCGTTGTATTTTTGGAGTTACACTCCATGGAAAATAGGGTTTGTGGCTAGTCCTGAAACTAGTCTAAAACAAGTGTTTCGGGTAAAAATGTCATAACTTATTCATAACAGATCCAAATTCAGTAAGAATAAATATGTTGGTTATAGTACAGTATGTACTATGTTTTTTAATAGTTTCATATCGATTCAACAAATATTCCATGCGGGGCACGCTCTACAAGGTCGCTCTCCAGAATAAGACAAAATTCAACAAGGTATGCCATTTTTGCTAAAACTCATTTTTTTGAGAGGTTCCAAGAGTGAAACCTAGACGAATTGCATAAAACACATTGAAGAACATTGTATATCAGTTTTAGATCTTTATTCAATACAGGTACAAAGTTTTGATTATTTCAAGTTAGGGTTGTTGACTAATCCAAAACTAGTCTTGTGAGACTAAAAAAAAGTTTGATGAAAATGGTAGTCTCTTGTTGTTAAAATTAAGGAAGGTTTGCAGGTATGTGATCATATACACCAGGTCTATTACAGAGTTACAAATCATATTTGGATGATGAAATTGATGAGGGATTTTGGTTAAGGTATATGTTGGGTACATGGTTGAGACGAGTAGTTGATGAGTTGGAACATACATGAGGTGTATAGTTGATGATGATGGTACATATTGATGAGTTATCATTGATGAATAGTTGAAACATGATTGGTACATACTTGGTACATGGTTGGATGCACTTGTTTATGCTACAGGTTGATTACAGGTTGTTTGGTACAAGTTGGTGCATGGTTGATGCACTTGTTTATGGTACAGGTTGATTACAGGTTGAGGTACAGGTTGATGCATGGTTGATGCATGGTTCAGGTTTATTGGTACATGTTTACAACAGTATATCTCACAATGATTGTGTGACAGTGGTTCCATCGTCCTACTTCTACTTCAGGGTGGTTGGACGGGGCAAGGTCAGGTGGTTGTATCCACCTTCCGGTTGTAGGCGAAGAACATAGGGGGTTGTAGCCTCCTTTTGGTTGTAGCCAAATAATTGGGGAGTTGGAGCTTCCCTTAGGTTGTAGCCTGAGAAACTAGGGGGTTGGAGCCTCCTTCCAGTTGCAGCTGGAAAACAAAGGAAGTTGGTGCTTCGAATGAATGTAATTCTTCAAGACATATAAGAAAAAACATTCCGTGGTTTTCTCCCTCTTTGGGTTTCCACGTAAAACAATGGTGTATTGTGTATGTGTATGATTGTTCATTTTTTCATTTCTTATTTAATCTACAGTTATTGGATGATAATGCTACATTGATATAACACTTGGATTATATGGTTAAACATGATTAAATTGCTATATTACTAATTCACCCCCCCTCTCAGTAATCCAACAATTGGTATCAGAGTGAGGTTCCTTCAGGAAACAATTTAACCACTGGAAGGAGATCATGGATTATTCTAAGAATGGAGTACCAATGTTTAATGGTCAGAATGGTTTTAAGTATGAGATGTGGAGCAGAAGGACATAAGTATTTTTACAGGCACATGGACATTATATTTGGCTATCACTTGTTACAGTCTATGATAGTTCAAAAAGGGAAAAGACTGCAGCCAAGAAGGAATTGAAGAAGAATAACAAAATAGCAATGGATTTCATCTGGGAAGGATTACCTAAACTGGTAAGAGAAAAGGTTGGTAAATGTTCATCAGCCAAAGAACTTTGGGATAAGTTACATGGCATATATTATTCACCCATCACAGATTCATAAAATGCCAAAGAAGATGCATATACAAAACAAGAAGAAAGATGCTCATCATGTCAGACAGATTCAGATTCAGAAGAGTATGGTGAAGCAGAAGTTGATTACAGAGAAAAATTGATCAGTGCAATTAAATATCTAAGGAAAGAAAGAGAATAAAACAAGTCATTCAAGAAAGAATTGATGAAGAAAAAGCAAAGTGTTCAAGGTTCCTAAAAAGATCAACAGGTCATCAAGAATTTAAGAGCTCAACTAGAAGAGGCCAGAAGAATTGAAGAAACTCTAGAATATCAAAATAAATGTTTAGAAGCCAACATAGCAACACAAAAGGAAGGAGCAGAAAAGAGAGAAAAGATATTGATGGATCATCTCAAGGAAAGAACTAATGACTTAAACCAACTTGAGGAAGAGTTTGGTCAAGAAGAGAGAAGACTGGAAGAAGAAATAATTACATTGAAAATCCAACTTGAAGAAGAAACGAGAACAAAAGAGGTCATGAAGTCTCAGATAATGAAGAAAGAAGAAGAGGTTGAGAATCTTGAAGAAGAAGTTGTCACACTAAGAGTCAAAATCGTCAAACTCAACAAGAACGTTGAAGATACAGAAACATCCACATCAGTTGTAGAGAATGAAGAGAAGCACTCTATGTTTCTGGAAAAAAAGAATGAAAAAAACATAAAGAGTTATGCAGAAGTACTCAAAGGAAGGAATCATGGTCAACCAAAATCTAAGAAAACTATTGAAGATACATCTTCAAGAATACCATCCATGTTCAAGTGATCCAGATTATTTTCGGCACAAAATGAGAGCAGATATATAATAAAGAAATGAATAGAGATATCGAAGATATCCAATAATATAACATAAATTTATCAGAGATGCAACCATAAACACATATATACAGTAATACACGATTTCTATTAATGAACAAAATGTACAGAGATTGTAAAAATACAGAGTGAAAGACTCGCTAGAATGGTGGCAGCTTATCTCTGAGAAGAGATGTGACGGCTACTCGCATTCACAAGAAGATGATTACAATGAGGCTCTGAAGGCCTTTTTACAATAAAAAGGAATTACAAAAACCCTAGACATCCAAAAACCTAACCCTAGGAGATGGAGCGCCAAAAGTCATGTGGGCCCCGTTTGGGTAAGTTAGTACATCAACTTTCCGTGGTCGTAACTGTTGCATACAATATTTGTTTTAGGTGCGTGATAGATCGTTGGAAAGGTATAGTCGAGGAGATTCATTTTGGGGTATCAATATGCCTTTGGATATTATTGAGAAGCTCAATCTCGAAAAACCTTCATTTAGGCCCTCAAAATAGCCTCGGAAGTTAAAACTGCTAAAAATAGTAAATTGCCAAAATTGCCAGAAAATTGTTTTGAGCCAGTTGGAAAAGGTGGGTGGCCACCGATATCCACCTAGATCATCAAGCCACAAAGAATATTCAATCATGATCATGATCAGTCAAGGAAAAAATCCAGAAGGTCTACGCCACAAAGAGTATCATTCACTCCCAGGTATGGAAATTTATTTTATGGTCATTGTTTTTATTGTACTAACTTTGGACATAAGGTTGCAGATTGGAGGGATTATAAATGAAATTTTCAAGAAGACCATGCCTATGTGGTATCACGTAACATTGAGTGTTACAAATGTCATAACTATGGACACATAGCCAGTGATTGTAGAAGCATGATCGATACTTCCATGAAAGAGAATACTGATATCAGATCTAAGAAAGTATGGATAAGAAAACATGAAGAACAGGTGAACAAAGACCGGGTACCAAAGATCGCAAGATTGGAAATAAAATGAGATGACGAAAAATTCTATAGAGAAAAGGAAAGATGTCAGATATAGAAAGGTTTGAAAAATAACTGAAAGAAACGAAGGATAGGTAAATAAGGAACAGGTTCAAGAGATTGTACTTTCATGCATTGTAGTGAAAGTTGAATCCACAGATAGAAAGAAATAAGTCAGAGCTCAGAGAGATAATGAATCTACCAATGAAGAAGATGATGAATCTACCAATGAAGATGATGATGAATCTACCAATGAAGATGATGATGAATACACATAAGAGTAGGAATTGTTCTGAGCCATCCGGCTTAGAGACTCCCAAGTAATATGAATATTAGACAGGGGGAGTCTATGCGATAGTTGTGACAGACCAAAGAACCATCCTTCGATCATCTTGCAGAGTTTGAGAATATAGATTCAGAGAAATCAGTTAGCAGAAGTACAATTTGATATATTAATCAAGACTTCATGATAGTATAGTGATAAATGGTTTAGCATTATGGACAATTGCGCAAGTAGATTCTTGGGCAGTATGGACAGAGATGGATTCGTAAGAACACTTAGCAAGTTTGGATAGATATATGATAGTGGACGACATAATGTATTCATATATTGGTTTAGAGAGTGGTTCAAAGAAAAATGAACATTATCATAATGGATGATAATTACACAGGAAATGGTTCGAACAATGCTAATGGATTCCAAATTGATAGATATTTTTTGGACACATCCAGTGCATACATCAGTTCACATTCAAAACAGAGTAATGCTCAGAAAAAACAATGACAAAACTCCCTACAAACTATGGAAAGGAAGAACAGACAACAACATCTACATCAAGGTAACTCAAGGTAATATTTTATTAATTGAAATTTATGTTGATGATATTGTTTTGGAAGTACTAATGACAAGTTAAGCTAGAAAATTGCAAAGGATATGCAAAATGAATTTGAAATGTCATTACTTGGAGGACTATCCTTCTTTTTGGGTCTTCATATATGTCAAAGAAACCAAGGAATTTTTATTTCTCAAACTAAGTATATCAGAGAAATGCTAAAGAGGTTAGGAATGGAAGATTGAAAACTAGTTACCACTCCTATGCAAACCAATTGCAAGTTGAGCAAAAATGATGATTCAAAGTCTACAGACTAGAGGAAATACAGGTCAATGATTGGTAGCTTACTATATGTGACAACATCCAGACCAGATGTAATACAGGCAGTTGGACAGGTGGCACGATTTCAAGAAGCACTAAAGGAATCACATGTATTAGCAGTGAAGAGGATTTTCAGATATCTCAAAGGAACATAAGAGTTTGGATTATGTTATCCAAAAGGAAAGGATCTATCACTTATTGCCTACACAGATGCATATTTGACAGGTAGTATTGATGATCGACGAAGCACCAGTGGAGCAACGTTCTACTTGGGCGAGTGTTTAGTATCATGGCTAAGCAAGAAACAATCATCAGTATCTTTATCTACAACTGAGGCAGAGTATATTGCAACAACATCATGTTGTACACAGGATCTTTGGAAAATATACATGTTAAGTATGATGAGCCCATTCCAATCTATTCTGATAATACAAGTGCCATTAGTATCTCAAAAACCTGGTGATGAACTCCAAGACGAAGAACATTCCAATAAAGTATCACTTTCTACGGGAACGAGTTGCAGAGAAGAACATCAGAGTTGAATATGTGGGAACAAAAGAACAAGTGGCATACATCTTTACTAAACTGCTTCCATGGGAAGCCCTTGAGTATCTGCACCAGAGACTAGGAGTAATTTCTACTCCAAAATGAATACTTTTGAATGCTTATCTTATATGTCTTAGATGTACACGAGGAAGCACCATAAATAGGAAAACGGGGGAGAGATTTATCATATGCAAAAGGTAAATGCTTGGAGAGAGAGCATAGAGGCATGTTTCTAAGGGGAGCGATTGTCACAAGAGAAGAATAAGCAATATGAATTCAGAGTGATACCCTTTATTAAAGGGGGATATATTATTCATATGAAGGGAAAGAGAGTAATAAGAGGATTATAAACACAAATAAAAATCAAAGGCACATAGATAGGGGGAGCAGCCCCAAAGCGAGATACCCTTTTCCATTGATGTCAAAGGGGGAGAGATAGAAACATTGATAAAGAGTATAAGCATGAATGTTATCATGACTAAGTGTTGCCATCAATGCCAGTGTTGACATCAATGACAAAGGGGGAGATTGTCAGACAGTTGGCCTAGGTTGATGGGTAGTTGGTATGGATTGTTGTTTGTCATTGATGTCAGCTATTGGAGAATGATATTGTAGATTGATGTCAACCCTTAGTGAATGATGTCAACCCTTGGAGAAAGTACGGTAGCGAATTCCAGTAGCACAAAGGTTTGGGTAATGGACCCAAGTTTGTTTGATGTAAATATGACTCATTATTTTCTTGTCATGGTTGATAATAAGTAAAAATGGATGAACTCCAAATTGGTCCCCTTATGGTGAAATCCCTCACAAGAAGACGCTTTGTGGATTGAGTTATCCTAGAAGTATGGTTAGAGAACCCATGCTTATTTGTGGAATAATGAGATGAAGGTTAGTGAATTTTTTAGTGAAACTATCCTATATGGATATTTCTTGTCATGCCATTTCTGGTGGTATGTGGAACGTCACATAAATCCTCACGGTTAGAGAGTTATGGCCATGAGAAGTTGGAGAACCCAGGTTTGGGTAATGGACCCAAGTTTGTTTGATAGATAATGGTATGAGTTTTGATATATTTTCTGGTAATACTATTCTATATGGATGGTACATGTCATTCCATTTCTTTTGGTATGTGGAACATCACATAAATCCTCACGGTTTGAGAGTTATGGCCTTACGAAGTTGGAGGACCCTCTTATGTCATCTAGAAGCCCCAAAAGGTCAAAGTAGTCAAAGTGGTTTAAGAGATTTTAGAAGGTAAAT